>JAQFYZ010000947.1:0-30063 GCA_034695085.1 Cylindroiulus punctatus
GATGAAAGTATCCTACTTTCATGGGAGCTTACTCGACTGCCACTAGATGGCGACCCTTTCGCCGCACACTCCCAATACCAAAATCCATTATGTGCACGTTTCGTATTATTCATAGTTCAATCTTATAGTTAGTGGCAATTTTGCAATGGCGTAGAGCGATGCATTGCATCTCTGAGCTTAGTGCGCGTCTGCACTAAGTAAACGTGGTTTGGTGCAGCCTGGTGGGGTCGTCAAGGCGTTATGCGTGGACCTGACCCATTTATCAAATGGTTTTTTCAGGTGACCCCGAAAGCCTACAGGTCTCGCAGACTTTCACTTCTGTCCGTGTAGATTTAAGTGCTGTTTAAAAGTTTTCTCCAACGGCTCGCAGAGGCGAAGGTGTCGAGCAAATGTGGTGGGTGAGTGAACTAAACAGTTGGTAGATGAGGGCATTGTGACGGGTGGTAGCTTGGCAAGGGGGCTAAAAAACGCGTAAAAAATGCCGAAAAAAAGCTCGAAAACTTGCATCGTCCACAGATGCATTCATTGTTAAATTCTCGGTGCTTTTTTGTGTGCATTGGCAGGCGATGGTGGTTGCGGAATAAGGGGAGGCCTCTGTGAGCTAGCAGCAGGAGCCATCTTGGAGGATAATGGGCCATCCTCCGATAGGGATCCCAGAGAACGAAATTTGCTCTTGCTTTTCCTCTCTATTCAGTTAGTTCTCCTTATTTATCTGCCATCGGTGACGTCACCACCCTCCGCTCCCCAGCAACGCTGGCTGCCAGATATGTCCGCAAAAAATCGCATCTCTCGCCGAGTAATGGCAAACTGGTCTTGTCTATTCTTAATCTGTCATCTTTAGCAGAAAATTGTTTTTTCGGCCGACTGGGAAGCGAGCTAAGAAGCGTGGGATATTTTGCTTTTTTTGCAATTTTTTTTTTCGCTGAATGTTTTTGCCGGTGTTTGCGTGCGCTGTGTTGTTCAACAATTAAACGTGACTGAAAATGCATTTTTTTTATCACGGTGTTTGTTTTGCATGTTCGTACCGAGTGACATCGCGGTTCGATTGGCTGTGACGCAACTTTTGTCCCACACTGTACGCTGTGACGTCCGCAGTCTACAGGGTGGCGGAAAAGTCTGACACCGAAAAGCACGATTATATTTTAAGGGGCTGACGATTCTGTCAAGTATGGATTGGATTGTTTTCTAGGGGGATGGCTATATGACATGCCGTTACCATCATTATTGATGTTTCTCAAGGCCCATTGAAAGTGATTTTGATAATTTTGGACAGATGATAATTTCAAATGAAACTAAATGTTTTAATTCAAAATTTATGTTGATAGTAAGTTCCTGCGCTTTATAAAATGAAAAGACATTTCGTTTTTAGAATTTTTCAGATATTCTTTATTTTGCCAACGACAGTAAATTTCTTATTCCTATTCAGATGGCAGATGCTGTCATCTATCGCCCATAAAGCAAAATACAAAGGCAAACAGAATTATCGTTTTTATTAATATCATATACATTTCCATAACTTGTCAAGGAGCACATCCCATAAAACGCGAGTCCCTGTTAATGTGTACAAAAAATTATTTCAATGTGTTGATTAGGAAAGGAGAAATTGTATTTGGTAATTTTATGCAGGGTGTCCCCAAAGTCACAACGCACTTTCAATAAGCCTTAAGAGGGCTGACGATTCTGTCAAGTATGGATTGAATTATTTTCTAGGGGGACATGTTTCCATCATGTTCATGTTTCTTAAACTGCTCTAATAGAATGTTTCCCCTCGATATACATGTACGTTTAAGCGAGAATACCATAAAAATTCATTGTTAGCGGTGCATCTTTTTTCAAAATGTTGCGTTTTTGGAAATTGATGCCAACTTGTACATTTTGCACAAATCTGCGAATATAAAACGCGCTTGTGAGCTCGTATGCCAGACGCTTTTGCGAGTCGTGGTCGGCCATAAATGGCTTCGTTTGCGACGATGGAGCGTTGTGCGCCTGCGCGTCCTAGACGGCGCTCCAGCTTCTGTCTTCATCCGTCTGGCTCGCAGCGTGGCCAACCTTTAAAATCTATTGGGAAGCTTACAGCCGCAATCTTGCGAGGGCATCCACACCGGAATCTCAAAGGCGCTGCGGCGGCCAGCTGTTGTCGCTCGTTAGGCTAGGGTTTTAGAAAGCACATTTTGGGGCACCCTGTATGTTCGATTTTTACTACGGCCCGGAACCGACTTGGAAGTTGTTTGCGGAATTCTTAATCGACTCGCACCGACTTGGGTGCACGTTTCCTCACCGTCACGATCTTAAGAAAATACCAGAAAATGACGTCACCGTGTCAATGCTCATGATGGACAGGTTGCATAGTTGCACCATCCTTAATTGTGCCAATGCAGGCAATTCCATAACCAGCTAGCTCTCTGAAAATTGCCAATGAAGCACTTGGTCTGTAATGAAGGTAAACGAGATTCTGGGGTCACCCCGTATGGCATCTTCCACGATTGCAATTTCAAGATTGTCGACCATTGGTCAGGTTTTGTCCACGGTGGATTATGGTTCAAACGGACTTGCCGACATGCGTTTTTCTTCTTCTTCTTCTTCTGGTGGGTGAAACAATCCACGGTTGCTCGCAGTAATAATGTTTTTTGTCCTTCCTGTCTCGTTATTAAAATCTATATTTCTCCCTCTTTATTTCCCCCCTCGCCTCTAGCTGACCCTAATTCTCATCAATACCAATCCTCGGCCCCTTCGTCTAACGTCCGTATACGGTTATAGATTTATTTAATCAGTGTGCGTTGGCCACTCGCTAATGGTCGACTCCAGCAACCGTACAATGGCGCCCAAGACTGTTCCGGTCAATGCACGCTGGATCGAGGTCTGACAACATCAAAATTCAAATTTTAAAATGGACCAATCTTATTGTTGTCCGGCCCCCGATGCATCCACTACATGTATAACATCTTAGTGGGATTGCTAATATTCGGTTAATCTTGTAATGTAGTTTTCTTATACCTGCATTGCACAATAACTTTGATAAATCTTCCAAAATCAATTCTTTATATTCTGTAGCTGGTCGCAAATCATTGCAGAAAGCTTAGATTTGGGTTTGCAGGGTGTGCAAATCGAGCGTTTTATATACAGCTGGGATTTTAAACACCGACCTGGGGCAGACCAGCAACTTCAGCAAATGAATAATGCATTTTACATACATGTAGCTAGTTGACTTGACCGAGCAATTCTGCGGAAGCAATTAATAACGATATTGGCAATTGTTAAAATACATAATCTAAGCTAATTTGCTATGATTAACTATATATATGAGAATGTGTGTTCTACTCCTACACTGTGTACTATAATTCCCTACATTGGCATAACAATTACCGCATGTCGTTGCATACTGTACATAGGTCAGGATGGTGTAAGGAAAAGTTGTTTTGTAACATGGAAAGTTATATACATAAGTTAAGAATTTCATCTCTGGGGTAGCCATGGTATAACAATTTTTCATGTCCTGAATATCATCGTGTCACTATAGTATCGTGCCTGCGTATGACTTTTTTGATTTGACCAACGTTGATGAGTTGGTAATTTGAAATTGAGCAGTCTGCATTTTCTGGTTTCAGATAATTGAATGAATTACCAATGTCATTTTCGTGCGTCGATCAGTAGCTCTTATTCATTGCATAAATCTGTTATTATAGTTCCCTCAATTTAAGAGAATGGCAAGGTGGTATTGAAACATGTTATACCCGCGGTGTGGGGCTGAAACTAGGCTCGTTTTGAATTGGATATATACATTTTGCAGTGTTTATTGAGTTTTATTAAACGGAAGATTATCGCTCGCTTTTAGGTACTGTAGGTGCTGTATAGTACACACGGCAGGCCTATCCTGATTGAGCAGTTTATAAGGAAAAACCATCGGGGAATTCTTTCTTTTCTATACGTATAGAGATGGAGTAGCGATTTGCAATCAAGTTAATGGCAAACTATCACAATAGTTTCTAGATATAGAATGGGAGAAGGAGGATGAAATTGGGATATCTCTCTAAACTGCTATGGGATACATTTCATGGTAATCGGGAATTACGGCGCTGCTGCCGAATGAGATGTACGTGAAGCGATAAAATGACATTACACGCTGGCCCATTTGGCACTTCACCACTCGATAATGGCGTCAAATCAAGTTGACCATTTTCTTATTGGCAGCCATGGTCTTGCATTTGTAATCCAAACGAATGCATCGGGGAACCATAGGAAGTATTAAGTTCTTTCTTGTCTCCCCTCCCCCCCCTTCTCTAGTGCGGTGTGACGTCACGATGACGTCATGCATAGCCCGAATTTGGGACCTTATCGTGCTAAGCGCCAAGAGCTTGAAGAAAAACTTAATGCAAATATTGACCTTTAATGACTAGGTGCGCTGGAAATCTTTTCTTGACGTCAGCATACGGGAACGCAAAATGCTGTCCATAAATGACGTCTAGGATTGAGGCAGATGGGTGGGATAAAAATGTGTATTCTCAGAAATACACATTTTCTGGGATGCAAGTCAAGGTGTGAAGCTGCTTACATTATCAGCTTTTTAAAAAAATTTTAATGGCAATGAAGACCTGATAACGATGGTGAATTCTAGCCCAGCATTCGTTGAAAATATAACGTTTGTCATTTAATGACGTTAGCATAATTGTTTTAGGAATGACGGACGTCAGCATATGCAATGAAAATATTTTCGAAAATATTATATCGACGTCATACTGCGTGTGGTGCTTCACCTTCACACTCTTGGTGGAAAATCAGTGTCATCAAATTCAATGCGCGTTGGTTTCCCTTCCAGCTATGGCCAAACAATTTGACGGGGTCCCCGTATTGTAAACGAGGACCTCTGAACTACTTTTGCCAGCATCGGTAGAGGTCCCTGCCTTAATAAGCACTCAGGGGCACGACTGCCATCGCTCAAAGCCTGCCCCTGTTGTACACTTTTATGATCTCGCTGGATGAATGATGTGGACAATGATGATGGATTTTGACTTCCATGCCAACTGGAGATTAATCTTTATAAAAATGGGATCAAAAACATTCGTGCGCTAATATTAGTAGTTGTCCGGCTGGCTGATTAATGCCCCTTGGGTGTGCGGGCATTAATTAAAGGGATATTTTCGAGCTGTTTGCTTTTTAGGACATGCTTCTGTGACTCTGGTAAAGGAAGAGAAATTGGTTAACAGGATGTGCGCAATATATTCATTTGCAGACTTAATAATAATATATAATAATTTAATAAGAAATTGCAATACAAAAAAATAATAACTTGCATGTAGTTTGGTTCATGTACTATATTTAGGCGATGTACAGTACGCGTGCTTAACATGTTGGGTTAAGGCCCATTGAAAGTGATTTTTTGCAATTGAATTTTGATAATTTTGGACAGATATGATAATTTAAAATGAAACGTGTTTTAATTCGAAGTTTATATTGATGGTAAGTTCCTGCGCTATATACATGTAAAATGAAGAACATTTCATTTTTCGAATTTTTCCTGATATTCTTTATTTTGCCAACGACAGTAAATCTCTTATATTCCCATTCAGATGGCAAGTGCTGCCCATGAAACAAAATAAGAAGTCAAACGTAGAATTACCCTTTTTATTAATATCATATGCATTTCCACAAGTTGCCACATCCCAAAAAACGCAAGTCCCTCTTAATGTTCACAAAAAATTATTTTAATATGCTGATCAGGAAAGGAGAAATTGTTTCGTAATTTTATGCAGGGTGTCCCCAAAGTCGAAACGCACTTTCAATGGGCCTTAACAACCGGCATTTTAACGCCGTACAAGAACAGTGTACTCAAAATTGGGGAGTTTTTTCTTTGGGCATTGCCACACCTTGAAATACACATCGACATTCGCCGTAAAATCGTTCCACAAGTATGCTTATAAGCTACAGGGTGTGTTGCTGCATAAGTTGCTAGAAAAATGGAATAATTATGCAATTAGCGCCATGATTGTAAAATTTGATTTTTCTCACTATGGCTTCCGCGCCTTTGGGTGGGCCACCCCCGTTACCCCTTCTTTTTTGGTTTCCCATTTTGGAGATCGATCATTATCGGCGAGTTGGGGTTCGTCTTAATTGTGGTCACGTTTTTCGTGCCTGGTGAGTCCTGGCTCACCCTTTTGTTCTAGCGTGGATTTTTGAGGTTAGTGGCCTCTGTTACCTTCGTCAGATGCTGCTGCTGTCACGGCCAGCTGCTGCGGGGGTGGCAGGGGCTAACAGGTTATTGTAATCGACGAGCAGAAACGAAAGAGTTGAGCTTTTTTTTGTCCACCTTTTCTGCTTTTTCGTTGTTCGCTAGGCTTAAGCTTAGCATTGAACGCCAAGCTCAAACAACGGCCATTTTTTGCGAGCATGTGTTTTGTGAGCTCGGACGAAGGGGGTGCAGCTCCGGCGCTCTCTCCTTGTTTGTTGTTCTTGTTCGAGCATTGTTTTCGAAGGGGAGCCTGCGGTTCCCCCCTCGCTCCCGCCGAAATTAGCACACAAAAAACTTCTACCTGTTTGAAATTCAAATGCGTTTTAACGGACGCGTTTTTTCTTTTTTTACTGGAGATCCAGAGGCCAGCGCGCTCTTGACACGGTGCAAAAAGTGAACTTAAGTTTGTGTCGTGGATGATGTTGGAATAGGATGAGAATAGCATATTTTTCGTTTTAGACCAGAAGTTAAGAGACATTTAACAGCAACGTCGTTGAACTTAAACGAACTTAAAAATTAGACACCAATAAGAAATTGTGAGTTTTTGATGCTTCTTGTGTTGTACTTTAAGGGATTATGTTTTTCAATAATAATAATAATTGATTTATTCCACTGAAGAGGAAAATGTTATCGAAATTATAAAAAACATTCAATAATAAGGCAGATGTAAGGTTTCATGTATATATATATATATATATATAAAGCTCGTTGAGATTTATAAATCTTGACGTGTGGGGCTTCATATACTGTACTGTAGCTTATACAGTAAAATAGTACATAAAATGGCAGTTAAGAATTTGTTACATCATGTTGAACAACAGAACATTGTATTTGATGACACGATTTTTATAATTGAACATTTGGTGTAATTGTATTATTTAGTTCTGATAATTTTTTCAAGAAAGTTGTTCATGGCCAGCTGGAATCCTGCTTATGTATGGACGAATTACTTTTACATTAAATTAACCCACCAAAAATTGATGGGAATATTGCTACTCAAGGTAGAAATGAAAATGAATGAATGATGAAAAATCGATGTTCACAACTTCAACAAGGATGATCTCATGTCTTAAAATGTTTCGTATACAGTTAGCCATGCCTTGCTTTTTCAAATATGGATAAACATGATGACATTATACATATGCTTCCTTAACACACTTTAACAATTATAATTCATACATTAGCCTACTACTTGATAAATGTAATAATCACACAAATTTTTCATACGGATTTCACCCCCTTTAAAGCCACTTGGCATTTCCTTGCTGGATTCGATGATATTCCGAGGAAATATTTTCGTCCAAGATCGCGTCTTGATTTTGCTGCTATACAGTACATACTGTATAAAGGCTGGTGTGTATGGCTTGGTTGTTGAACATCCATTTTCCACTTCGTGTGGTCAGTTTTTAACTCAATATTAGTCGATTTAATATGGATTGCTTGTCTGACTGGCAAATGCATAATCATGGAGCTTGTTAGGCGGAGTGTGGGAGTGCGTTCGGCAGAACCCAATTGGTCGTTTTGCGGTCATCGACCAATTAGACGAGTTGGCCAGCTTGAATTTCTCGATGCCAGACTTGCTTTTACTCGCTCCCGGGCAGCGGCGGCCATTTTGATATGGATTATTTGCCGGGGAATTCGTTTACTCTCGTTGCGTGCACAAATCAAAGCGTTTCTTGTTGTTATTAATTAATACTCCATCTTTTATCGAACGTGCATGCGCTAAGCTAATATGCTTATTGGATTTTTTTTTTGCTGGTTGTGTAAACTGGAAGATCAATGCGTGTCTCGGTTAGATGTGAATAGGCGTGCTAATCGATGGCTTAGCATGAAATCTTGCCTTTGGAATCCGATGGCTGCTTTATGTCGACCAATCTTCACCTTTACTCCGTCGTGCTAAATTTGCTAAGTTTTTTTTTGCTGCTTTCTCTAAATGTCTGGCCATCCCAGTGGTGTTTGGAGACCCCCATCCCGTCTTATCTCAACTTGAACTGCTTTCGACCTAACGATAGCATCCAGCATTGTTTAATTAATGAATGGCATGTTTCGGTCCACAGGCCCTGGCCTTGCATCGACATCTGATAGTTCCCAATGTGTTTGGCGCCAGAAGTAGATGTTATCTAATAACAGGTGTTTTTTGTTCCCGATTTGGCCTATATGTTAGTGGTTTTCGTCAGGCCATAGCATTGTTTAAGGCTGGCGACACACGTTTCAATAATGGATTAAGGTCGATTGAGTCGATGCTTCAGAACTCACCTTAAAATAATTCGCCCCAGTAAAAATGCTACTTTCAACTGTTTTCGCCTTGGATTTGTCAGCTGATTCCCTGGCTAACCTGCCTAGAATGTCAAAATAACTTGCGCTAGTACAGATCAAAGTAACTTTAGCTTTTAAATGACATTTATCACTGATGGGGAGAGCGTGCTAAGTAGGTGATAATCTTAGCATCGAGAAGTTAATCTTATTCCAGACACCTTCGAAAAGATTGCGCACGTTTGCTTTATGCGTGTAGGTAATACATGTGCTGCCCCTGTAAAAATATTCACGTTTTGGGTCGAGTATGAGTGACCAGTTAACAGAGGCAGCATTTTTTAAAAAAAAAATCAATTACTATATAAATTCCAGCTATAGTCTCTTCAAAAATAATGTAAGCGCACTTTCAAGATGACCTCGTCATCCAAGAATTACTTACCAAGTTTGCTATACTTATCTTATTGTTAGAGGGTTGCTGGAATACAGTGTGATGTTTACCTACATAACCCAAGGAGGTTGAAAAGCGAAAAATGGGCATTTTCATAATGTGCTCATGGATGCTCATTATATAAAAAAATCTGCCAGTTCGGATTCCCCTCCCTAAACGTATATGGGTTTTGCAGGGATACATCACATGAGGTGTGGATTAAATTGGCATGCAATTTTGTGATGTTCTGCTATTGTGCTGACCGCTGTCGAGCCTATTAATTAATCTGTGCCGGTAATGCACTGCTGTGTTATTATCGTTCAACCCAACGCAATGCGAATTTTATCTTTGAAGTTGTTCCTGTTCGTAGATATCGATAATCTTTAGGATGATGAATTTAATATAAATACAGTCAGGCTATATCTACTGTACTAAAGATATCACTCGGTTCACATTCACAACTACAGCCATGATGTTTGCACTATCTGATTTACGACTTTTCCAAGAATGTCCAGTATTTGATGACTCTTACCTCTGAAATACATGTAGCTTTGCCTTAGTAATTTATGTTGTTTATCTATTTGCTATTTGCAAACATGATAATAAAAATTATCCACTAATAAAGTATGCTTAACATTTTACCTTGAAAATGTATTCGTTTAAAGTTCATAGTCTGGTCCCCATTAGTAGGTAAAACCGAGGTGGCTTGCACTAATCTATATGGCAATCCTGTAACGGTACACTATTAGACGTTGAAATCCGTACATGTACAGTGTATATATACTGTACGTGCAGTTTTGTTTAAAATTCAGATGCCGATGGTGTAGTTCTCTTATCTTCAACAATTGCTACTTTGTGGATTGGGGTTTCCTTTTCAGTGCTCTCCTTGTGTACCTGGTATATAAATATTTGGAAAAAATGTTTTAGTTTTTGGTCGCATCTTCCTTCTCATTTAACCCCCGGGATTTTCGTAGGAACAAGAACGCATTTGTGTGGCCACTGAACCTAGTGAAGTCTGCAAAAAATATTAAAATAAGAGGCAATAAAAATAGTCTGCCTTTAATCCTAATTTTATTGATCCGTCTAGCGTGCATTGGCACGCATGAAGCGCTAATGTGACGCTCGTTGATGCAACGTGGTTATGTCCGTCGTCGAGTTTGACAAAGTCGATAGATGTGACGAGGAACCATTATAAATGTGCCGCCAGGATTGATCATGTATTTCGGATTTTCGCCATGTTCGTTCAATTATAGCTTCCAGTTTCCTTCCTGGCTTAAATCGTATAACGTAAGGCCGAAGTCACGTTAAGTCGTTGAACGAAAATAAGTTTCGTATTGTATGTAGTCCATATTGTGCACCTTTTATACTGATCATTGATGGTTGAAGATGTACCTTAATAATTAAATTTAATTGAAAATTCCACTATGCACATTCGTAGCAGGGACTACGCCATATAGGATATCCCAGGTTTTTATTTTGACGTTAAATTGTATAAATTTTATTCGTCATATCATTGCTGTTGATTCGGCCAATTTGCCCAGGCCTGTGTAATTAATGGCTTCAGTGCATAATGATTTATTAGCCGTCTTTTCGCTGCTGTACATCTAGACTGCTTTTCAAAGCACTGGCACTGATTTGATTGTACATGCTTGTCAAAATGTCAACTTAGCTGCATATTTAACCCATTCGCTTTACAAGAAGCTGTTTTCGTCCCATTAACGATAAAAAAATATTACAAAAGGTGGTGAGCGAGGCAGCTTAATGTCCACCAATGACACGGGTTTTGGCAATTAACTTAATTGTCAGGCCGTTGTGCTCCACGCATGTGATAATTCAGGATTCAGCTTCAGGCCACCATTGGTTTGGTGGTTATTTTATTTTTATTTACTTCCCCATTTTCTCTGGTTTTGGAATGCTACTGCACTAACACCCTGCTACTGGCGAAAGGATTGGTTCAGATAATTTCACACGTACTGTACATTTCAAATTTCCAAACAAAATATTGGTCAAGATCCGTTTGTGATTTGAATGTGGAGGAGGCATTTGCTGCAAAAACGCCCTTTTGCACATTACATCTGCAGGGGCCATCTTCATCCCAACAGCAAAGAAATGCACGCAGGTCATGGTATACATGTACATGTATCTGGCCATGACAATAACGAGCGATTCGTTAATCCTCAATAATTTCCTGTTTGACAAAATACTTTGACTGGTGCATGCATAGCAACGCAATGCACGGAGGCGCAAAAATGGCGGCGTTTATTAGGCGATAATTATTATTAGCACCGGGATTTTATTGCCGTTTTTTCCAATTAACGCCGGCATTGGGCATAAACGTGCTTATTGGATGCACAACCGTGGCCATTAGCCGGCTCCAATAAACCAACGTTTGATGGGTTGCCATTTATATCCATCAAACGAGGGGATGGCCATGCAGATAATCCAATGACATTAAGCAGCGTAGAACAAAGGCTTTGGTCATCGGGAGGGGGCTCGATACTCATTTCGCTGAATTCCTATACGGATCGTGTAATTACATCGCCTGGAGAAATTATCAGATGCTCATTACAACGGCGCTTAAGCTGGTCTTTCTCCCTCGATGGTCAAGCCGGTCGCCATCTTGAATTGTTTAGCTCGTTTTTGGAACGCCGTCAGCCATGAAATGATGGGATCCCAGACTTCCTCTAATGGCCTGGAACTGGCTGGATTTCAAGAAAATGTTTCTGTGCAAATGTTGCTCCAAGATCTTCGAGTTTTGTGTCTATACTACAGAGTGGGGCCAAAGCAATTCGGTGGTTTCAATTAGATGCTGCTTCATCAGTTTAGTATAGAGGTGGCCGGTCAGAATAAATGCACCAATGTGTAGAGGAAACATACATGTTCGTGTAAAATAAATTTAGTTTGTTGTGTGGAGCACATTGAAAGTGCATCAGCTAAAGGTTCTTGAACCCTACTTTCTAAAATTTCACATATCAATCTCAGTAACGCGATATTCGATTAGGACAGAAGTAAAAAATTTACGTAAAAAGAACACTTTCAAAAGTTCATTAGGTGAATTTAATTGCTATTAACCCATTTGTAATGCGAAAATGAAACCTCGATACATTTTCACATTCAGAAATCGGTTATTAGCAATAAAATCATCTAATTGATTTTATATAGAGGATATTTTTGAGTTTAATATTTCTTCATTTGGTTTTATAAAAGCTCTCCAAAAATGTCCCTATTTTTGTTAAAAAGGAAGAGTGTCTATCGCTATGCAGTATACTGATGTTTTGTATATGCAAAATGTTGGCTAGATCAATGCAAAACCTTAAATATGTATAAAGTGTAATTGGCATGAAGGTAGTATTACGAGCATTTCGGCGATATTTCCGAGTATTTATTTCGTTTTTGCTAATTGTTTGCCATGCGATTTCTGTATACGGTCAACTGTCTTTAATCCTAGTTCCCATTGTGTAAGATAACCTCCTCTTCTTATACGCTTGTTTGCGCTATAGAATTCCTGGGAGGATTGGTTCGTATTATTAGTAATTTGCAGAACTAAGCTTACATGTCGCAATCATGGTCAATAAAATACGGGCAGCATAGAAAAACTTGACCACGTTGTCCTGAATTATAATCCACCGAGCTGCAATGACGACCAATCGATTTCTCGTGCAATGTCTGTTTGCTTCATTCTGATGTGATATCCAAAAAAGGGTCAAATTTCTCCCGTGCTTGTTTTTAAAATGACTAGATGGCGGCGGTCAACTTGTTTTACATGTGCGCACACAGTGGGAGATTTCAGATACAGTATTAGAAATAAAACACTGGTAGCGGAAAATTCGATATAATGTATTATTGATCAAATACTAAACACTGCAAGTGAGGCTCCTATGCAATACCCCCTCATCCGGTTATACGGAAGTTTCAAGACGCCCGCGCTGAACATAATGCACATCGACACGTCATGTAGAGTTACAAAAAAGTGCAAAGTTTGACAAATTTCGTTACATCGTTTCGTTATATGGTGTTGAATCGCCTGGTACCTTTCAAGAAGCTTCGGTCCTTCTTGGAACTGACTTCTACGCTGTACTAGTCTGGTACACAGTATTGCACAGAAAGGGTGAATTTTTACACCATCATTCTTGATGTACCTTAATTTATTCTCCATATATATGGTCTGCTATACAGACATTATAAGTCCAGTTACGTTTTACCCAAAATTACAACCTATATATAAAAAAAATTGATACTGTACTGGTCTGGTACACAGTATTGCACAGGAAGGGTGAATTTTTACACCATCATTCTTGATGTACCTTAATCTATTCTCCATATATATGGTTTACTGCACAGATATTATAAGTCCAGTTACGTTTTACCCAAAATTACAACCTACATGTATATATAAAAAAATTGAGACTGTACTGGTCTGGTACACAGTATTGCACAGGAAGGGTGAATTTTTACACCATGATTCTTGATGTTCCTTAATCTATTCTCCATATAATATCGGTGCAGTAAACCACATATAAGTCCAGTTACGTTTTACCCAAAATTACAACCTATATACAAAAAAACTGAGACTGTACTAGTCTGGTACACAGTATTGCACAGGAAGGGTGAATTTTTACGAATCATTCCTGATGTACCTTAATCTATTCTCCATGCATATGGTTTACTGCTCAGGTATTGTAAGTCCAGTTACGTTGTACCCAAAATTACAACCTATATACAAACAATTGAGACCGAAGCTTAACCAATTGCAAAATGTACATGTAGCTTAGTATAGCCACTGGTTGGTCATAAGCATTTGTGCGTACACATTGTTTGTCCTTGCGATGTTACTACTCTGGTCGAAACAATTAAAGAATCGTAGTTATTCATGGATTTAACTGTTATACTACATGAGCTAGCCACACGAAAAAGTGGACATTGAATATCTGTGCTTTAAACCATCGTCATGTACAGGTACTGTAGGGTGAATTTTTACACCAGTCGCTTTAATGTTGCTGAAGGTAGGAGACAGTCCAGACTGGTTTATGGACAGAATTGCTCCAACGTGTCCAGCACCACATGCAGCGTTGACCTAAGCAGTGCTCCGTGGGTATTTGGATGGACCCTTAATCATGGTCCCCCGTCAGTTCCGTATCCTGATGGTGTCTGGGTTACGGGGGTCAGGGGGCACCCCCAACCCAGTAGCCTCGACTCTTGTAAGTAGCCGAGGCCAATACATCACCCTGATGCGGGTTGTTGGCTCGCGTTGGGCCGGCCAAAGCCACAACTTTTGCATCAAATTTTTTTTTTTAGTGGAGGGCACTTTTGCTTTCGTTTAGCAACGGATGAAACTGAGGGTAGCTGAATAGGGGGAACATAATCGAGATGAGGGGGAGAGAATAAAAAAATGCGAAGGCCTGCTTGGTGAGGTCGTCCTCCATTGACCGTGTAAAAAATCAGCACGATGCAGTTGATAAAAAATCTCGTCTGTTGCTGACCACCTTAAGACTGGCCGGCTTCTTGGGGAAGATTTCAGAGCTCCTCCATTGTCGATACCTTTTCGAGGGTCTGGAACTTATTATACCTCGAATATAGTGTTTTAATGTGTCTGAAGGGGAGGGCCGGCAGGAGATGCTGCTCAATGACACAGTTTTTATTGTATATAAATAGTTGGTGGACGATTTTATTTTCGATCACACTTGCCTGGAAAACCATTGTGTTTGGGGGGAAAAATCGGATGGAATGTATCAGTAAGACAAAACTGGTATCTCAGTGTTTAAATTTTCAACCATGAGATACCGAGTTGCCAGTACTGTTGTGCAGTGATGTCGATGCAATGTCGATGTTATGTCAAACTTAATTGCATTTGTTTGTTATAAAGATCACTACGAACGTGCACGATAAGTTTATTGTACATTAGCAATAAGCTTAATTCGGATTTGCCTTATGCAAACAGTGTGGTAATACCGCTGTTGGTCAGTATAACCATCACTGATATCAGTTAAGTTTTTACTGATGTCTTCACTCATCAGTGACTCTGTACTGAGCTCTGCGAATTTTATACTTATTAGTACCTATCTTTCCACAAGGGCAAACTCAACATTTTGATCAAATTAACTGAAAATTTGCTAAACGTGTAAGATTACATTGTTCCGGTGTTACCTGATTTGTGAAATGCTGATGAAGACGATATTGGCAGAAATAAAATAAGAGTCCATCCAGAACGTTCAGCATCGTTGATCGGATTTCCATTTCAATTGAGAATTTATTAATTGGCGATTAAACTGGGAATGGCAATTGAGGTTTCGTGATGCCGTATTAATTGAACTTGGTGAGGGGGAAAGCACGTTGAACAAAATCCTTCTGCATGTATGGCGTAATTTGTATCAGGCTCAGCAACTTGGATAATGGGCAAATTACACTTTATTAAAGAGCTGGGCTCAAATTTCAATCAATTTTTATTAATGCATTGAGCTACGTGTTTCTATTCTGTCGACCATCAGCATGATCATGTAGTGTGTTCGATAATAGTAAGATACAGAGCTGACTTGCCATGTCCTATGTCCATGTCCATTGCCTATCTGCTTGCAAGGTTTCATTTGAATGCCCCAATTAACCCATTGAATACTTGTTAAAGATTATTATGCTTAATTACTATTGCGAAGAAATGCAGTCGTCATCTACCATATTAATCCTGTTATATGGAAGACTGAAAAAGATTTTTTGCAGGGACTTCATCTCGCTGTATCTACTTTCCAGACATGTTTTTCTTTCTTCTTCCTCCTCCTCCTTCTCTTCTTCTTCTTCTTCTTCTTCTTCTTCTTCTTCTTCTTCTTCTTCTTCCTTCTTTTGTGATAATTAAGAGTAAATAACCAATCAATATATATTCCATATTCTCCAGAGAAAGCAGTTGGGGTATGTTGTGGCATTATGGTGGGCATGCTCCTTGATTTTCTTTTCTCTTTATGTACCCCAGCGCTATCTTAATTAGTTTTAGCCGAACGTAGTCTTACTTCCTGCGCACCGGAAGTGCACATCCCTCTCGCGTTTATACGCTTGCCAATATTGGCGTAATCTCAGGTAGCATTATAGGACTACTGAAAAGATTTCCGCTTCCGTTACCATCCACCATTTTTATGGGCTTATGTGCTGTCCATCTGTCACGTGGTCTACTGCTGGAGACATACCTTAATCTTTGGCGTATACCTTATGTCGTGATAAGTTCAAGATCGAACGCCCATCAATTTAACAAAATTCAATGAGTAAAATTTCACAAAGTGGAAGGAAAATGATAGGGATGATAGCTACTATAGTAGAACCACCAAGTGATGGAACTGGGCTGAAAGCGCCGACCAATAGAATCCAATCGCCAGTTTGCGATTGACTAAGTCTAGTATTTGGCATACAGCGCCACTGGTGAGAGGAAGGAGCTCAACAACAACAAAAACATTAGAGGCGCTTCAGCTCGAGTCGTCAGCCATTTTCCTTTTAACAACTTAAAACCAGGAATCCCTAATCGTTAAGCGATACCTCTCTGATTGGCTGTCCTTCAGTTCCATCAGTTCGTATTTCTACTATAGAATGTGAATTTGGATGTCCATCATTGGAATAATATATGGTGGTAATTGTGGGCTTCAACTGTGTTGAAATAACAAAAATGCTGAATTGAAGTTAAAATTACTACAGAGCTATTTTGTTCATTTGCTATTGTTATCAAAATAGCTGTGGCCAATCGTTGCTGGCACGTGGAAAAATCTGCATTTAGGTGATATTACAGCATGGTTTTGCTAGTCATTGTTAGCAGCGCGCCTTATTAAACATTCTCCCCAAAATTTTTAATCCCATTTGGTCATTATTCAGTCGTGGCACGTTGTGGCGCCTATCATAATGCATTATTTTCACCCATTGAGTTAGATAAAAGTGTTGACCAGAGGTCATTTTTTCTAAAGACTCGTCCCAAATTGGACCCTATGGAGGACCTCCATAACGGCCCTGTCCAGATGCTTGTTTTTAGAAAGATGGTGGGTGGGTAAAAAGTGGACAATTGGCAGCGTTGACCCCAGATGTCCGTTCGTTTTTTCTCTCTCTCACTCTCGACCGGACCTCTCTTCTGTCTCGCTCTCAACACTTTTCAATATAAAAGAGGCAATTCACGAAGGCTAGCTGCTTTAATATAACGGCCAGATGTTGCTCGAGTAGGTAACTTCCAATCTGTGGCATTTACATCGTGTCTATGATCGTTATGATTTCGGCCTTAGATGTAATAACGCTGCCAGTTCATAGTTAATACATAAACGTGTCCATGTATACAATGCGTGTATACATGGCCAATGAATGTGATTAAAATGCCCGTTGTCTTTATATCGGCCTTGGGGTCCTTAGTGCCAATGCTTCAACCCCACCCTGCAAAAAATCCTTCAGGTGGAATAATTTCGTGGAAATGGATTATATTTTTTGAGAGCTGTAATTGTTATATTATAGGCTCTACCCAGAGTGGCTCATTTCATGTTTATGAATGGATGCATAGCTATATTCAGTTGTAAATGTTGAGAGCATATGCTCAAGATGACCTAAAATTGCCAGGAATTGCAGATGAGGAAATGCGGTATCAAATCTTAATTAGATGGAATTGAAAATAATGTAGGAAGGGAGAAAAATAGCAATGTTTTGTTTAAATACTGTTGGGCCTATCATGACTGTCCAGCCAGCCAACGTTCACCTGCTAGATAATGTCACTACCGTGGCTTTATTATATATATAGTTTTTTATTTATTATATATATATATATATTTTTTTAGTACAAATTTTTATATGTATATTATATTATACCGTGGCATAGCTATATTCAGTTGTAAATGTTGAGAGCATGTGCTCAAGATGACTTAAAATTGCCCGACTCCACTTGCCAGGAATTGCAGATGAGGAAATACGGTATCAAATCTTAATTAGATGGAATTGAGAATAATGCAGGAAGGGAGAAAAATAGCAATGTTTTGTTTAAATACTGTCCAAATGACTGTCCAGCCAGCCAACTTTCACCTGCTGGATAATGTCACTCTACCGTGGCTTTATTAAGTGGTGTGTTTTAACGAAATTCAGCCGCGTCCGACGTTGTTAGTTCAGTTATTCGATACGTGTGTGTGTGCGTTAATTGGCTGATGTGGTCACTGCACCGCCATCTACTTGCTGACAAATGATTGACGTTTCACTCGACTACTGCTGGAATTCCCCTGTCCATCAGCCCGAGTGAGCGCACCACGTGGAAAAATCAATGTTCGCTGCGTGGCGAGTGGTCAGTGGTCAAATGCCATATCAGCACTTATCGTTCACAATGCATCAAGTAAGCACCCCTCTCGTTTTAAACCGTTTTATGACGCCCGATGAGCTATTGTACAAAAGGCAACTGAAATGATGGTTATGGTGATGACATTTCTTAACGAAATCAGTCGGTTTGTCATGTACTGTATACATTTACACATTGTAGGTTGTAGGACAGAATGGGTTATCTTAGTGATTACTTGCATCTTTGTCTGCACCAAGAGCCGTTTGTTAGTATATGGCTTGGGCTGTTTTTGGAGAGCTCGTTGTTAAGAAGCCACGAATGCTATCGTAGTTGGTTCCTAATTCAGCAGTCGGGAATCGTATTTCAGTCTGGCCAATTTTGCGTCCGACCTATCCTAATTTGCATTTAAATCGCTCCAATCTGTAGTTTATCACAACGCAATTTATTGTTTGTTGTCATACCCCGGGCAATTTTTTTAAGCGAGAAGTGAATAATTGTAGTGTTAATTCCCCAGTAAGATCATCTGCGTCCATGTACGAACAATTCAAAACCTATATAAATGCTTCCATTAAATAATGTCTTCATTATACATGTATAATAAAAAGTGCACAGGCAAAACATGTGTAGTCCCCTACGTGTCTTGTAAGAAAACCAAGCATTGTGTTGGAAACCTATATTTTGTGTATTCGCCGTGGTTTTTATCATTATTATCCAGGCAGTTATTTGTATTCTTGTCGCTTTGCATTTACATGTAGTTTTATGGGCGACTAATTTTAGTCGATTGCACCAATTCGTGTTAATTTAATTCACAATTAAGATAGCATATTCGTTGGACTTTGTCCTAGTTTCATGCTATTACACGTTAGTCTGATTGCCTTCAACATTTCAATAGTTATTTGCTCGTATTACACGTACTGTTAACTCATTCAATGAAAACGAGATAAGTGGGAAACTTTTGCTTAATTTTCGTAATTTATTGAAGTTTCTGGAATT
Source organism: Cylindroiulus punctatus (assembly GCA_034695085.1). Taxonomy (NCBI): domain Eukaryota; kingdom Metazoa; phylum Arthropoda; class Diplopoda; order Julida; family Julidae; genus Cylindroiulus; species Cylindroiulus punctatus. The sequence continues at coordinate 19,162 of JAQFYZ010000947.1, forward strand.
TTTTGAATTTTCAGAAATGAATTTTATAACTTGATTTCTCGTATTCCGTGGTCTACGTTAGTCTCGAGGTTGAGGTAAAGCTGATGTCCACAAGTATAAGCTTTTGTCATTGCTCGCATGCCATGGAGGAGAGGTTGTTGAGCCGTTCGGTGTAGGAGTCATTTCCAGATGACCCTCGCCAAATAGCCCAAAAGTTCACCGTTAGGGGAGCTCTGGGGTCTTAACTGTGTCGCGCTCGAACTCGCCCCGGTGTTGACCTCCGACCTTTCCCATCTGTGTGTGTCTACCTTTGCATTAATTTACTGAACAGCTTAGTCATGGCTTTAATGCACATTGGCCACTATAGGGAGAATTATAAAAAATGAACTGCATGGCGTTGACGCAACGGGCCAGGTGGACCTCTTTTGTTATTTTAATCCAGCTTGGACTAATTTTTTCGGCTGACCTGGCCCCTACCGTGTGAGAGGTTAGATGCAGTTTTCCGTTGTGATTGAATTATATAAATTAGATTAAAATCTATAAGATGTACGAAATCTGAGAAATAAGCAAAACCCTTACTTAGTCATAATTCATAATTATGACACGAACATCATCACTTGGGCTTTTTTGGAAAACTATGAATGCGAAGTGGTGGGCTTTAACCCATATATATCCACTCAAATTGTATGATTATGGATCATTAATAGGTATTTGTACGAATAATCGCTAACTCCCTAACGAACACACATACATTGTAATGCATCTTATAGTGGTAGAGTATGTTGCTTATTTTTTGAGATGTCATCTACTGTATACTCTCCAGCTTTAACCCCGAGATACAAACCGAGACTATAAAGCGTATAGGCTGTTTAAGTAAAAACAATTTCACATAATCGTCGTATCGGTTTTTTAGCGTACAGGGTGCCCAGAAAGTCGCTTTCGTCGCCATCATGGAATGGTTGACGATTGCGTGGGTGTTGATCCAAGATAAAAATCTCATTTTTTCGGCTGCTGCAAAACATCTTTGTCGGAGTCGGTGTTAATAGCCTTCGGTGCGTGCGATACGGGCCTATCAGCCTCCTAATTCGGTAATAAATATGAAAATTGCTCGATTTAGGCGAGCCTCGCATGCAGACGGGTTCAACGAACTTGGAGTAATGCGACGAATCGTAAATACATGGCTCAGAAACCCCGTCTACTGCATCTTATTCGGAAGATATTTACAGTATAGTCTGGCTAACTGCGGGCCTATTGTTATTCTCACCAGCTTTTGACCTGTGGTCATCCTAAATGCATTCCCAATTTAAAGAAATTGTAAGTTGTATTCGATATGGAGAGAGGCTTTGTGAAAACAGCTGTGTTCAACTCTGTAAATAAAAGCTGTGAACATGCAGGCCAAATGTAGTGGAATCAATTTTAATTCTTCCAACTTCACTCGCTGTACGTAGTCATGGACCGAAAAATGTTCGAATTGAGACATTTTTTATGGAATACTTTGCACAGATAATGGATTTTAGTCACATTGAAAACACCACAGGCGAAAGTTTTTGCTGAACTGGATGACAAATGACAGCAATGATGGCATCATTTGGATTCATCCTCTCCCTAAAAAGATGACAATACAATCCATATGAATATTTACCATGCTCAACTTACCAGTGGTTACCACCTCTGTCTGGGTGGTCACCAACAACATAGACTGAATCTCCAATATCTTAACTGTCCTTTGGGAGTATACATTCCAACGACTGACATGCAAACAACAGTAAGATCAGCCAATTAAGATGGTTCACGTGTCAGATGACGAGCTATTTGGGATGCCAGATGCCGTCCAAGATGGCTCAGATGTCAGACGCAGTATCTCACCAATGTTCTTTCGGTTCGATATATAATGTCCAGTAACTGCATGTGCGCGCTGGAAGAGTATTGTATACAAGACAAACTCCCAACCCCAGTGACAGTTTCGCGTTGGAATGCGTTTGCTTTGTCAGTGAGGGTGCGTCCATAGATGGAAGCTTTCACTTTCTCAATTAACCGTCTTCACTGGCGTGGCATTTAGATGGGCAGTTAGTCGGTCCGGTTGATGAGTTAATTTCGGTGGCGTCTCTGGTAATGGCGCTCCGCTGAAGAAGAACTAAGATGCAACGGCGCTCTAAGTGGGGGTCTTGAAGTGGCTCGACTGCTAAGAGAAAAGGCACCAATGGAGACATTAAACGGTTCAATTCTGCACTCGCCAACAAGCTCTTAATTCTCATTTTCTCATCTTCTGTCTTTCACTTTCTGCGCTCTCATTAATTCCCTCCTCCCCCTTCCTCGCCATCCCTCTCTGGCTGAGAGGAGATTGCCATAGAATTGGATATTTCAATTTGATGATTGCCAACAGCCAGGAGATGGGGAACGTCTTCCACTGTCTCCTGCACTTGCCGAATCAAACGCTTTGACCAGCAGCCAGTGCGAGTGGTAAGGCCGCAATTATCTTCGTTGTAATTAAGAAATTCGTTGTTTTTGTTGATGGCTTCTGGAGTGGGATTCCCGATGCCAATTGATTTTTGTCACCCATTTGGTTCATGATTGGATCGCCAGGGGTTATGGGATTGCTTGGCAGAACGTATTATTTCACAGTCTGGACTAGCAATTGAGCGTTTACTCGAGAGCTCCAGTTTCTGTCTTGTTTAAAAGCACGAGGCGCTCTTTAAATCGAATATAGTCATGATGGCAACAGCCTAGGTAAATCTTCTTTAACAGTTGAATTGGAAGTGACGTTAGTGTGCGTCGTAAAATTAGTGCAATGCTACATTTATTTGTGACACGTGTGTGCAACCCTGCATTGCATGAATGCATTGCTGGAAGGCTATGCTTCGTGTTTATTGCAATTTTGAATAGCTGGTAAAGCTATGCCTTATGCATACTGCATTTTTGTATACTCCTGTAAAATAACTAAAGCGAAGCTTGTGATGGCGATACGTTAATGTACACAAATAATAGAAAAATAGGGCGTGAAGTGCAGCATTGTATTGAATTATTCTCATAATTTTTGCTTCTTCAGACATTTCGCAGTAGTAAATGCATTTTTCAAATATATCATGAAAATATTGCCTACGGAGACTGCTTTATACCTTTCATCACTGTTCAAATGGCGAAATGTGCTCTATGAAACCTGACTTATATACAGTATGTTGGTTTCGTAGCATGATCTTGGTCAGCAGCACATGCACGAATCGTTCTACATATAGACTCTAGATGTTAAAATTCCAGGTTTTTTGGAACCCTTTTTAATGATCACTCACGTAAAACTTTAGTGAACTTCATTCGACTGATCGATGGTTTGGATTGCTAATACGGATTATACAGTATACGAGGCATTGTTGGCGGTGCGTTTCTGTAAGACTGCATCAGGTTGACAAAGTGTTGAGCTGCTGTGGTGAGGATGACACGTCCCAGAGGACGACACGCCCCGCCATCCACGGGATTCTAATCTGGGATTATTTCGTCTCGAAATTCCTCTTCACTCCTGGAGCGTTTCTTTTACAGCAGCTTTTAATTGCCCGATATCAAGCCTTAATGGCGCTGATGTAGAAAACGAGCGTGATACCCAATGTCTACAGGGGAGGAATGTGCCTCACCTCGACTTGGACAATATCAACACAAATATATTCATGCGAGGATTAGAATCGACTGGCGATTTGAATGGCGAAATTGACCAACGACCCAACTTTCGTCGCCGTGTGAATCGAAAGGCAGTTTATGCGAGCATTAAAATGGACCCATAAAAGTGCTCGGAGGGGCTAGTCGAGCTCGGGCTCCATGTTGGGGCTCCTCGGGGAGGGGGACGCCTATTGAAGAGGAGGGGATCGCTGCAAAAGGCCCTGTTGATGGAGCGTCTGAAAATTCCTCTGAAAAATTCATGTGGATAAAAGCTGGAATAGGAAAAGAATTTGAAGGAATCCATCCGTGCCATTACTCCAATTTTTTGCTCGATTTTGGCCGCTGGAATGCACTTCCGGAGATGGACTCAGGCTGTCAAGAAATTTAGTTTGGTTAGGTTAGGTGACCACCCCCAGATATGGGTTTCACCCCCTCTATACTCAGCACGGGGTACATCTTCCATGGCAGTTGGGTTTATATGTACTGTATTTACAACGTCGTTTTGTTGTGCATTTTAAGGATCCTGGCAAAAACGCGTCCAACTTTTGAGCATAATTCTTGGTGGCTTTCTGTCGAATTCCTGGTTCCCATTTCGTTTTATCTAAAAATTAGCTGAGGTATACGTGCCAGGTTGAGAATGGACTGTATACTCTACCATCTACATGATGGACGTTTTGAACTTCAATCACTTGTTTTATATAGAGTGGTGAAATTTATAGTGGTACTGGTCACATTTACCCTGTATTGCCAAATGTGCGTTTCAACATGTAAACAATATATTACATGTACTACTAGCTCTTCAATGTAACTTTCAAACTTTCGCTGCCTGCTGTCGAGAGGTAGTCATGTATTTGCTTGCAATATTTTGACATCTGCATTTTGACATTCCATAAGGTTAAAAACAAAATGTTTTCAAATAATATGCTAACAGGATAGCCTGCAGTTCTAAGTGGAGTGTGGACCCCACGTAAACGTTCAAGTCTGCCACTTCAATCTTGTTATTTTTAAACAAAACTTGAGCTCATTTTCATTTGTATGCGTTTAAAGGCGCCGTTTTGGCTACTCAAAATCTCTCTAAGGGGTAGATGCATCAACAAAATGTTAGCAAAACCAAAGGTAAAATCCTCGAGTTAACTTTCCCTGGTGCAATGCTTTTTCTTATAGTTAACAGTTAAGCAGGCGTAAAAGTTAAGGCAGGGTTATCGTGGAATGTACATTGTATATAGTTCTTTTAATAGGGAGAATATACTGACGTACCAATTTAGCCACCTATACTAATCTTTCATTAGGGAGTTAGTGCAACACAACCGTACATTTGAAAAACGAAAGTTTAATTTAACTTTCGTGCTTAAATAAACGTTCCTTACGAACGTGCATAGTGAAATAGTGCAACAAAAACCTAAAATTAATAACCCACATGTTAACTAGTGGTTATTAGTTATAATCTTTCAGTTAACATGCAATGGTGCAACCGACATTTAGGCTAAATTGTCTGGCTGGCCCTCCAGTTTTGCTGTTTTTTAATTCCCAACTTTGTTTATTGACCGTATTTATGCGCCATTGTTGGGTGGGCGAAGCCATTCTTCGTGATTGGATTATATTTAGCTGAGCATCAATATTGTCTATTTATACCCTCTAATGAAAAAGCTCCCCCAAGAAGCGCTGCAAGATTAGGACGGCGTTGATGTCACTACAGGGTGGCAGAAAATCGTTGCCACCACGTTGCGATCAATGACGAGCCTCCATTGGGCTTCCGGTCATGAATGCTGTTTATCGCCGTGAAAAGTGTCCGCGAAGTAATATCAAACATGGGGTAGCGAGTAACAGTTAATTCCTAATAACGCTCCTAATAAAAAAAATTCCCAAAAACTTGAAAAATTCATGGAATTTTAGTTGGAACCTTGAATTTTTCATGTCTACTTTTTATATTTTTGTTGTGACTGTATAAAAAAATCCACAGAGTTAGCATGTGTTTTTTGGTAATCGAGCTTTTAGAAGAATTTCCTCGGTGAAGTTTCTCTTCGCTATTAATATTCCTGAAAAATATTGTAAGGGAATATATAACTGAGGATTCAGAATTTCCAATAGCTTGTATAAATTTTGCCTTCACGTTCCTTAAAATTGTTAATAGACCTACGAAGTATTTCAATTTTGTATGGAAATGTGTTATAGAGATGGGTGATCGAATTTGGGGCTATCAAACAAGCACGTCAGTTTTATTTAAAAAATTTCAGTCGTGAAATGTTTACGCTTTCTGCCGCTAGAGGGCTTCGAAATGGCACGTTTCCACTCACCGCCCTCTAGCGGCGTGAGGCGAAAACATTTCACTGCTGGGAAATTTCTAACAAGTTTTTGAAAGGTGGGTGTTTGATAACGCATAGCTCAATCCCAATCTGTAATAATATACGGCTAAATTCACTAAAACTGTGTCATTTATTGACACCCTGTATTTACTTGTATTAAATTGAAGATGCACAGTCAAGGTGGCTGTGAAGTTTAAAACATCGAGATGAAATCAGGAGTGTGAGCTCATATACATTAAAATGGAATGCCGTTCGAAATTAGGCGAAGGCTAATTATAGTGATAATTCTTATAATAAATGATAAATGAAGATTGGTCATTCAGGTAAAGATTTAAATTCCTGTTGGATAAATCTTCGGGAGAGGGTTATATTTTTAATATTTATTGTTTTAATACTTCCGCGTTTACAGTACTTACACTTGATAAAACACGGCAGTTTATTATTTTCATAATTCCATGTCATTATTGGATCGCAGTAATTACATATGGAATAGATGGATCTGTGGCCAGTCACCACGATAACCCTTTGATACGAAATGTAGTCCAAGGGCCTTCATTGGCTGGATGATGGCCGAGTATTTATGGATCGATTCCGTCGGGAATGACAAGGCCTTATTAAAATAATGCCAGTATGTCAATACACAATACGACGCATTGAAATAGAGGCAGGGACAGAAGGCGTTTCTGATTGGCGGGTTAGACGAGTTTATCCAGGCCGGCGACCTCCTGGCGAATTCGCGGTCAATCGAGGGCGCTGACATCGCCCTCGCCCCTCGTGAGGGGGCGCTGCCTCCGCGGAGGGGCGGGGCCAGTGGGGAGCATTTGCATATTGCCTTTGCATAATAAAGCAGCTGGGCGGAAGCCGCCTGATTGGCGAGAAAGGGTTGGCTGATGCATGCCGGGATTAGAAACAATGATGGCCGACCGTTTGGCGGGTTTGGCGCCCGAATCGAACAGCCACGTGCTTCGACTAATATCGATTCATGTAATAAGTTATTGTTTCCATACAATTTTGTTTCTTCAGAATGCAAGTACTGCGTTTCTTAGCATCAGATTTTTATTTTCATATGTTTTAAATCGAAATTTCAGAAATTCTTAAGTTTTTCTTATGGCGCAATTTTGACCATTTCACTCAGTGCTAACAATTTTGAATGTCCCCCCCCCCCTTCCCCCTCCTTACACGGATAAAATTCAGAGCGTAATCTCGCATTTATTAATATCTCACTGTATTTTCCTAAATTTCCATGTTCTTAATTTCTGAAACAGCAATACTTAGTTTCATCGAAACCAGATATGGTAGGAATTCATACTTTATGAAAGTGATGCATATACACTACGTTTCCCGTTTCCGTCTATGCAATATGGTGTTTTATATGGTTGGCCATAATTTGGATCCATAAGGCCATAAGGTCCGCCGCGTGATGGCGCTATGTACAGCCAACGCCATCTAGTGAGCTCTTACGGAAAGCTTACGCCTGGAGCAGGGGTATATCAAAAAGATCCAATATTTGGATTCCGTCAAAGCCGCCACAACTGTAGTGCAGGGGTCTCAACTTCACGCACCTGCATTTCAAAAGTGATACTACTCAAAAATTGCCAGTTTACTGTAGAACCAAGTCTGTAAACTGTTAATTTCTGATATGTGAAATTTAAAAAAATGCATTTGACGATATTGCTGTACGTAAATTAGTTCGATAAATTCTGTATAAAAATACTTTTTGATCCTTCCCGCTATACACCATTATTGAAAATATTAAATGTGTCGAATCATCCCAAGGTGTCGACCCTTGATCTATAGGCATGCACTTATTGCACTTTAAAATAAAAAAAAATGAGACGAGAATAGGATATTAACAACGCATAGCCAAATTTTATTTCATTTCTCTCGATATACTTTTCCTTATTTATTGGTTGAGTATTCATTATTCACGAGTTTTCATTTGAAAATGTTCCCTCGAAGGTCGCCTGGACTCACCCTATAAAAAATAAACTGGTTTAATAACATTTTTCATAGAGCATACCCTCGTCTAGAAACTTGAAAATATGACCGAAATTGGTTTCGGTGCTTTTTTATGCGTTTTCGAGGTGGATGCCCAAGGGGTTGCGCACACCTGTTGTGTGTAAATGGACGGGGCAGCGTCTAGCCTGCTGGGGGTGAGGGGGGCGAGGGAGTGACGACCACCCTCTTAAAATCGGCCTTTGTTTTTATGCAGTTCGCCAGGTAAGACGTCTGCCAGCACCCAGACGCACGCCACGAAACCAGAAAAAGGTGAACATTTCAAAAGCTATTTATAGCCGGGAAGGTTTTTCGATTCTCATTTGAATGGAAATTCGTGAATTTGCATCTACCTGTAAACAACAACAAAACACTGCGCATTAATAACCTAGACAGAATGCTACGCAATCTGTGCATGCTTTTCAACTCAAATATATAACTTTATACATGGAGTTGGGTTACGTTCACTTCCTACAATGGGTTCCAATCTTAATTTTCCATCGTGCAAAACTGTTTTATATCACTGGTGCCAGTTGACTAATTTACTGTACATGTAGGCTATTGGGAGTGTGCAACGAAAGGGTCGCCATCTAGTGGCAGTCGAGTAAGCTCCCATGAAAGTAGGATACTTTCAGCAAATGACATGGCGAAATTCGATAAAATCAGGCTCGTGGCCCACAAATAAATACGGAATGCTTTAAATACCAGCTTAAGAGTATTATTGGGTACCACAGAGTTAGTCAAAACCGTTAAAATAATAATTGGCCTGCATTTACGAGCTTATTTGAGGAAAATGAAAAACTTCCCATTGCATTTGAGGCTTTTATCCTACTCTCGCGACCATGAAGTGGCTGACTGCAGCGCCACCAGTGGCGTTGCACACTCCCATTTTTTCAAGAACAAGCCGCAATTCTGCTTAATGTTGTTAACTGGTGCTTTTTTAAGATGTCATGCAACCTAGCGTCGACCATGATGGTGTGGGTTCGTCTTTAGGCGTTGCCCTATCCAAACCCTTTAATGTGATTGTGTTTTTTTAATACCCCAGCCACACGCCAAAGGGTTGCACGCCATGACGCGCCACATTCGTCTCTTAAATTTGATGGGAAAAGATAATTAATGACACGAGTAATCATTTCTTTAATTTGAGCGCTGCAATGGCGGCAACGAACGCTGTTAAATTACGGATATGGTCGATTTTAATAGGTGTGAAAACCGAATGCCTTCAGTCGCCGGAAGTGGGCGATGCACGCTCAATTTTCTCCATCATTTGTCATGTGGTCATGGCACATGAAGGAAGGCTTAAGGGCATAAGGACGTTGAAAGGTGTGGCCTACCTGCCCTTATACACGCTCGGGCTAAACGGTCCTAATTTCGGGTTTGGTTAAAACACAATGTCCAGCCGGTAGTTGCTATAGGGGCGAGGGGTCAAAAATGCTCGTAAACGAGCAGTTTAAAACCCTCCAAATTGATGGTGGTCAAGAGTTGCCCAGGATGTCAAAACAACACTTAGGTCTCATTTTCGAAATTGTATACCTCTCTTTGTAAGTGAAACCCGTGGTCTTTATTTCCCCTTGCCAACCTGCTGACAGTGCCCACATACATTGTACATGTGCATACATGTACATGTACTTGATGGACGACCAGAAATGTCCGATCAGGCTAGTTGATAGTTTTGCTCAGTTTTATCGTTTAGCATTTTGTTAGTAGGCCTGTGTAATTAAAATCCCCGGGCTTTTATTTTTCTACGCTTAAATAAAAAGGCATTTCCCAAGAGTGAAAAAGGAGTCGTGTGTAATGCCCAGCTGAAACAATAGGGTATTGTAATGGCCGTACAATGGATGACATTTATTGCATTTCTAATTAAATAAATACGAGTCACGTTGCATTGAAAAATGACACGTCCCAGGCCAGATTTTGCAGGTTTTTTTCAGCTGGACAATTTATGGTTCGAAAATGCTTATTCCACTATTGATGCTGATACTTACGTACTGCATTATGTACTGTATGTGCATAAACGGTCAGTCAAAATGTGTGAAAAAATTGTTGAAAAATAAAACTCGTTTATTTAAAATCTGCAATTTAAAATCAATCAAAATGCTATTTATAATCGTTCAAAATTTCTAGGTATATATGGTACATGTATATGCCAACCAATGCAATTAATATACACGTAATTTGAGCTCGATTATACCGTGTCTTACTCATTCTAATTGCACTTGGTAAAACAATTTCCCATGCAACGACAGTCACCTGATACTTTCTGTGAATTAGCATTGAAAAGGCTGGCGAATCACCTTACGGTGACAATTAGTCATTGGCATAGCTCGTTTTACAATATATAGGGAACGAATCTATGTTCGACATTTATTTTCTTGACATTTCGCCACATCCCCACCCACTAAACGAAATCTCCGCAATGCCAGTTTCTCAGTACACTGAGTGGGTCATAAGTCACAATTTCCGTTTGTCACATCACATGACACTGATTTATATTAGCTTATCATGGTGTTGTAACTAAATGCTTTTATATTTAGCTAGTAGACTTGAACCGATTAAACACCTTTCCCGAATAAAGAATATTATAACTAAAAATATTTCTCATATCATGCAGAATATCATCCCACATACCATGGTATATAATGTATAGCTGCTTTCAAAGCTGCGACGTCCTTTCCGATACCATCTTTGATTTTGTGGGTTTTATCATATGCATGCTTCCCAAATATTTCCCTTCAATACCCAAAAATCCGAGTATACATCGTTACCCTAAGAAAAAGCACTATTACGCAATTTTTGAGTAATTTGTCCAAGATTTGGAAGCAGTGTTAGCGAAAATAACGGTAGGACTTAAGAGATGTGGCCGATGTGACAAATGTGACAATTTGAAACCTGTGTGACAAATATGACAATTTCTGTAAAAAATGGAAAATAATGTGACAAATGCAACAAATAAAGAGGGAAACCTCTTATGTATGACCTA
>JAQFYZ010000948.1:0-30031 GCA_034695085.1 Cylindroiulus punctatus
TGCGAAACGTCACGCCTACCCGATGGGAGGTTAAGGTCGATCTAAATTCTATCTAGTAATTATACTTGCCAAATTCACCGAAATTTTGGCATTCAAAGATTTGTGCATTTCAAAATGTCGGTACGATTTTACAGAGCCCGGTCGGTTTACGAGAGAGCATTGGATGTCGATCATAGGAACGTCACATTATGGCTTAAATATGCGGAAATGGAAATGAGGCAAGTTGTCAATAATAGTAGCTTGTGTATGCAATTGAGTTGAACTGTAACGATGGTATCATTTTGTCCAGGAGTCGTCAAGTTAATCACGCTCGAAACATTTGGGACCGGGCAGTCACAATTTTGCCTAGAGCCAGTCAGTTCTGGTATAAGTATTCTTACATGGAAGAGATGCTTGGAAATATAACAGGTATTACAAACACTGAACTAAGCTAAAAGTTTCAAACACTACATTAAAGTTGACTTGCCTCTAACGCATTGTCATTTTTTAAGGAACAAGACAGATTTTTGAAAGATGGATGGAATGGGAGCCCGATGAACAGGCCTGGTTAACTTACATAAAGTTCGAGTTACGCTACAAGGAAACTGACCGTGCTCGCTCGATATATACGAGATATATCCTTTTCCTACTTAACTTTGCATTTACTTGTGTAAAAATTTGATTTTATGAAAAAATGATTTATCCTTAACATATCTAACTTGTCATTGTTCATCCCAATGCCAAAAACTGGATTCGCTATGCTCGTTTTGAGGAGCAGCATGGCTATGTGTCAAGTGCGAGAGGAGTATTTGAACAAGCAGTGGAATTTTTTGGAGAAGACAATCTTGACGAAAAATTGTTTGTTGCGTTTGCAACGTTTGAAGAAAACCAACGAGAGGTGCCTATAAAGAAATAACTATTTTTGGTGAGAGTGTGGTTTAGTCAATTATAACCAGATTCTAATTTTTAACAGCATGACCGTGTTCGTGTCATATACAAATATGCTCTGGACCGAATTCCAAAAGAACAAGCACTGGAACTGTTCAAAAATTACACCATTCATGAAAAGAAGTATGGCGATAGAACCGGAATTGAAGATGTTATTGTCAGCAAAAGGCGGTTCCAATATGAAGAAGTATGGATATGTTTTTTGAATACGTTATGTGAAGCTTTGTTAGTTTCGATTTTTGAAAGTTTGAATGTGGTTAAAAATGATATTTTGTCTCGCTACAAATTCTTTATGGGAAATAACATTCTAAAGCCATGATAAACTTTTTTTTTCTCAGGCAATTAAATCTGATCCATTTAATTACGACACTTGGTTTGATTATCTCAGACTTATGGAAAGTGAAAACGATATGGATCAAGTGAGGGATTTATACGAACGTGCCATTGCCAACATTCCCCCTACAAAAGTAATTTTTGAAAAAATACTACGACATGTTTGTGTCGTGAATCATCAACTAATCTCAAATCTTTCTGCAGGAGAAACGCTACTGGAGGCGCTATATTTATTTATGGATTTATTATGCCCTGTTTGAGGAATTGGAAGCTGGGGACATGGAGAAAACTAGGGAAGTTTATAAAGCATGTCTGCAGCTAATACCGCACCAGATTTTCACATTTTCCAAAGTATGGCTCCAATTTGCACATTTCGAAATTCGGCGAAGAAACCTTTCTGCAGCCAGAAAAGTTCTTGTAAGCATTTTTTTATGTTTAGCCAGTTTGGTGGAAAATAAAATGACCAATAAAACTGAATTTCTGTTACAGGGTACTGCAATCGGCAAGTGCCCGAAAGACAAGCTGTTTCGGGGATACATTGATCTGGAAATCCAGCTGCGAGAATTTGATCGCTGCCGGATATTGTATGAAAAATTTTTGGAGTTTGGGCCAGGAAACTGCAGCACTTGGTTTAAGGTACAGATATACTGAACCTCGTTATTAAATGGATGAAACAGTTTTGCTCCAACTCCATGCACCTCACCTCAATCATTTTGTAGTATGCTGAATTGGAAACCATTCTCGGCGACTTCGGAAGGGCACGGGCCATTTTTGAGCTGGCTATCAACCAACCCCGCTTGGACATGCCCGAGGTCCTCTGGAAGGCGTATGTAGACTTCGAAACTGAGCAGGAAGAATATGACAACGTCAGAAACCTGTACCAAAGGTTATTACAGCGTACGAGACATGTTAAAGTTAGTACACAGGTTTTTCTGAAGACATCCTGCTTGGGAAATTTAGTGTTAGGACATGATGTGCACCAGTGGATGCCAATAATGTTAAAATTGTATTGAATAGGTATGGCTGAGCTTTGCAAAGTTTGAGCTAATGATTAACGAAGAAGATAAAGTAGCCAGGTCAAGAAAGGTGTATGAGCAGGCACACAAATCATTGCAACACAGTGAAGAGAAGGAAGAAAGGCTCATGTTACTTGAAGCATGGAAAACATTTGAGGTAAACCAGTCTTTAAATGGAGCAAATTTGAACTCACTAATGTTAACTACAAGCACTCACTCACCAAGTTTTCTATTTAGGAGGAACGTGGGACTGAAGATACAATTGCTTCCGTGGAGCGTGAGATGCCAAGGAGGGTGAAAAAGAGAAGGAAAGTTGTTAGGGATGACGGGGTAAGGAGATTTTCAGTACAACTTCCAGAGTACGTGACACTTTCAGTGCATCATTAAATTCGTCTTATTTTACCTTATAGACTGAAGCAGGCTGGGAAGAATATTACGATTACATTTTCCCAAGTGACGAGGCTGCACAACCTAATCTTCGCATTCTTGCCTTGGCTAAAAGATGGAAAAAAGACCAAGAAGTAGAAGAGGAAAAAGATTCTGATGCAGATGATGATGCCGCCCAGAGCACTAGTCTGGAAGAAGCAGAATAGTTATTTCGGGGACTTGTCAGCTTGCTAAATATTGTAGTGCTTCAAATAAAACGATTTTTTTTAACCTGGTTCCCATGTCCTTTGCTTGACATGGATGTTCATTCTCATTATGTGGCCAATATTCTTCACCTATGTGATGGATTAAGCGAATTAGTGAAAAATCAAATTTAGTTTGTTTTATACAACATAATTGCAATGCTCATTTACTTGCCGTGTCTGATGTCTATGTCAAGTTTTGATGAAGACTATCAATCATGATTAGAGATGTACAGTATTAGCACATGCTATGAGGCTGTAAATTCATTCTTAACGATTTATTTGTCGGTTAACTGATGCCAGCATCCAAAACAATCTTATGTGCAATGTTGCATTACATATTTACTTCTGAAAGCATCAGTATGCCATTGCTGCACAATTTGATACCCATTCCGAAATCATGTATGGATTCGTGTATGAAAATGCATTACTTAATATGACTATTTTATTAAATATGATGCTGATAGAGGTATCAATTTCAATGTGAAATACAATGTGCATTAATCATACGCAAGGAGCCCTTAGAGATACTGGGTACACCTATATATAAAAATTATTCTACTTCGGGGAGGTAGACCGAATATTAAAAACTATGACTAAACCAAAAAAAATCGAATAAAACAACTAATTAACAAAAAACAATTTATAGTCCAAGGACTGCACTGTTGGTGCTAAATTTAAATAGCATTACAAATTGTGAAATTATAACGAACACAGACACAAATCCTTGACTGTAGCAAGCTGACACAAGAAAATGCTCGTTTAAAAATATAACTTTATAAAATTTGGGAAATATTAAAAGCAAACTCTAGCTAGATGGAATATAAACCATATTGGCATAAACTTTATGATCAACGGGAAATTTATTTAAGCTAGACTCACATATTTGTTCTTCAAACACTTGTTCATTTCATTTTTTTCCTTATTTCTTTCCTCTGGGTGGACTTTCCGGAGGTGTAGAAGCCATCTTCGGAGGATGAGATTTCCTCATGTTGCTTTTAAATGATAACCTTTTGGACGTTTTTGGAGAAATGGCTTTGCCATCTTTGATATCTTCTCGTTCTACAGAGTCAAAGCTCTCGGAAACTACAAAAAAACAAAGTATCAAGAGCCTGTCAGAGATCTATTATTCACGTTTAACACCAAACACGATGATACGAAATGCATTGCTAAGTACGTGTACATACATAATACACAACACATGAAAAAAGCAACTTGTATACCTCTGTAATGGGTTTCGTGAATGGTTGCTGGAGTGGACTGTTCTGAGCTAGACGATAGGCTACTAGGACGGCTACGAATAGGAGCAAAACTATGATGGGTATGCGAGTCAAGAAGCGCAGCGGTCAGATTGGACAGGGCCAAAACGTTGGACGAGTCACATTTAAAGCCAGAGCCTAACACAGACATAAAGCAATTATTTGTTTACAAAAAACTGGCATTAATGAGTAAACACATTTCAGATGATATCTTGCATCACTGTTCCAATACACCAGTGTTCAGTTCACCAGTTCAACATCACACATTTTAAAAATATAATCCCATTGTATTGCATATTTGTCTGATTTCACCGCAAAAGTCGACAAAAGGTAAACGCGTCAATACAAAACAAATATGGATGTTCAGAATATGCTGAAATAAAATTTGAGGTATGAGAAGATACTTACCAACTGAACACGACTGTCCATGATGAAAAGACTTACACTGTGCAGGCATTACTACACTGGACGTAAAGTCTTCAAACGTTGTGAGATCTTTGTGGTTTTTAATAATAGTCTCAAGCGCCTTCGCCCTTTCTTTGTAACTTTGAGAGTGGATTAAGGATGCCAAGCATATGAGATATACCATCATACAGAAGCAATCACAAATACGTCTCCCATTGAAAGGATACAAATGCTGAAAAATTGGCATGGTGGAACGAGTGGCTCGGCTGGCATTGATGGCAGTGGCCCGCACTAGGCCTGGAAGAATCCGATGATCAACAATTGCGCCATCGAACAAAGGCCCAAAAAACGGAACCTTAAAACAGAAAAATTACCAGTTTACAAAATAACCATTCGACGCCACTGAGTTAGTTAAAAAAAATTAATTTTCATCTGCACATTTATATCACAATTTAAATTTCTATTTTACATCTGCAAGGAATAAATACTATAAATTGTATAGGGTACTAGAGGACCAGCCTATCCTTCAAATGGGCAAGATCCTCGAGACAAGATCCGGCAGACCATGATGGGTTGCATCAAGTCCAGGTCACCTTGTTTAATAAATGCACTGCGCATGGCCCAAAACATACCTAATACATGTATATGTATTTTGCAGACTGCAACATGCTCAAGAGCGACTTAACTGTTTATTGCCAATTGCAATGGCCAAATGAAAAGGGGTCAAAAGTCATAAAAGAGCGATAAAAAAAAAACACAATTTCAAACTACAGTATGATGCACCCATCCAGGATCGAGATTTAACACGTAAGAATGCAGTTCAAAGTTCGAATCTCGCCTGGATCAGCTGATTTTGTAAAGCTCATTTTCGACTTTTCATTGTATCGGAGCCTCACAGATACACACTCAGATCTGGGTCATTATATATAGTAATGATCAAATTGAATTAATAAAGCTTTGAGACAACATAGGATCGGCAAGAAGATACTTACTGAAGGCTTCCGAGATATTTGGATACGATAAAGCTTGTTATGAAGTGGATAAATCACAATTAGAACATCGCCAAATTCAGTAGTTATAATGCCATGTCGATAATCCCGCTGGTGCTCCGACCACACAATGTGAACTTCATCGTTTCCCAAATGCCGCAACTGTTGACAAAAAGATAGTGGCAGAGGCGGTGTCTTTTTCCCAGAAAACCATAAGTCTTAATCTTACCTTCTGAATTTTTGACTCTTCACTATTCGAAGGCATCCGGGTGGCAACATGGAATATAACTTCCAAAAACGACGTGGCATAGTAAGGGGCGGTGTCCCCAGTACTTCCATTTGCTTGCAAACCACCCATAAAACCAGTATGCGTCTGCAGTTCCACCTTAAGTGCAAGTTCAGTTCAAATCATGCGGAACTTTAATTAAAATAAGGTAAATAAGGTAAGTAAAAACGTACCTCCCAAGCCAAGCCTGCCACAAACTCTTCGTAGGCCTGTCCACCTCCCATGTTCATAAGTACTGAATTTTTATCCTCCTGTCCATCTGCTACATAAATGACTGCTATTTTATGGGTTTCGCGGCATTTTTGGTTGTCGAGATTACGCAATTCACGGATGAGCTTTTCATTTTTCTTCAAAAGCTCAAATCTTGCCCTAGAAATAAGACGCCTGATGAGTAACTCGGCTTACAAGAGCACCACGAGAAATTTCCAAACAACCGACCGTTTTTCCCACTGCATCAGTCCCATTTGATTTATCAGAAGACGGCAGTGATGGAATGGCGAACTCGGATCACAATGAGCACGAGGTTGAGTGGGCCTCGCCATCATGCTGGTGTCGAATTAAAAAAAACAATCTGTTAAAATCTGGATTTCTTAATTGTTCAGCATAACATTGAGAATAAGAAAAATAGTATTCCAAAGACAATGTTTTAAACCAATTTCAGAAGCGTAATTTACAATTATATTTCTGAATTTCATGCACTAGAAGTTTAATCTAAGATTCCTACCAAGCATCATTTCTGTGCCTAATATGGTAATCCATTTCATAATTTCGCTGGTTCAGCACGGTTGTCATGACGTTCTCTTGCGCGTCAGAGCACAGTTTTGGTGGAAGCTCTTGAGGAATGTTCAACGGTTGACCAGAGCGATATAAACATTCGGGACTGGTTATTCCAATATGTTGCAACAACTTAAAGACATAACACCAAAATGTTAGCAAATGCAAGTGCCGTCCTAAAAACGATTTGTCAGAAGAAAACTCTTGCTTACATCATTTAAACAATCTGGGTTTTCTGAAGCATCTTCGTAGGTGGGCAAACCTTGAGAATGTTGGCGACCCATGGAAAGTAAACGAGCATTGGAAGTTTGCCGATTCCCCAGATTTGGAAATTCCTCTTCTGGAAATTGAACTATGTTTTTCTCTTCGAGAACAATTTCTTCGGATGAGTCTGAAACATTAATATTAAAGGCATCAAGGATTTATTTTGGCCTCACTTCTTTTTATCAGCTCATGAATGTGAAATTTTCCCACAATTCTTCATAAGTCAATAATCGCTCACCATTACAATAATCCAAGATTCCCGGTGGACTGTACAATACAGAGGCATCCCAGGAAAACTTGCCACTCATATCCCTTAAAATGACTCGTACTTGAGACTTGGCAGTTGTCAAACCAGCAGTAACACCACCCCCAGGGACATCCTACACAAATACATTCCGAGTGCAGTTATACGTTGTAATATTACAAAAAATTTACTCGAAAATAAAATAATAAACTAACCAGTGTTGGTAACTCCACAAATGAAATTAGCGTTTTGTTGTTCAAAACAAATAACTGAAAGATTGAAAATGTACATGTATGCACATGCCCAGAATCACAGCAGACACTTGTAATTGCAAGAAATTCAAATGATCTATCGGGACCGTAAAGTACCTGCACATTAGGAGCATGAAAAATGTCAGAAGAAAGCTCATCGGTATTTATTCCAGGAATGTCGTCAGTCTCGTTCACCATGCTGGTGAGTCTAGCAGCTCCAATTCCCATAGGGAAATGGCCAAGATGATTCGACAAATGGGAAATAATCTAGGTAAATAAAATAAATCCGGAACAAGGTTCAAAGCACCACATCGTTCAAGTACAAAACGGCCCAAAATTCTATTTTACGAGTGCAAGATCAGCTTACCATCTTCGCTGTCAACTTAACCATATTCAGTTCACGGCCCTCGCACATTATAGGAGAATTATACGAAGAATAAAAATTTTCCGCAGAATTATGCTCGGGACTCGAAAGACCATTATTCCTAGGCAAGCCAGGCCCTGAAGTTTCTTTTAAATCATTGAACTGGATATTCACGTCGAAATCACAATTGATATCATCAAGCTTTTGTACATTTTGGGAATCTGAGCTCGAATTACCAAATACTGCTGTTGTGAGAACCTGTGAAAGGCGTATCAGAATTATCCTTAATAATGACAGTCCAGTGCATCACCAATCCATGACAATACATAGGCTTTATACTAACTTTGTAAACAACACTGAGCAACTGCTGACTGTGTGCCCCATGTTGCAAAAGTAGATGTGATGGCATATTCATACACCATTCTCCAAGACAGAACATCATTGATATCACAAGCTGCTCATGCTGAAAATTTTACAATAGAATGTTACGATGAAATAAATCCGCTATTCAAATATTGAAATATCATTTTCTACTACCGTACTTACATCTTTAAAAAGCTCGGCCACAGGGCTGTTATGAATCAAAAGATCATTCAGTGTGGTAGATAATACCTAAGTTACATATGATAAATTAGTCTGACAATCACTTCAAACTCCATAAATTGACAGTCAATAGGAATACCTCAACAATCTTTTTAGGCACATCAGGAAAATTCTTCATCAAGGCCACAATGTGATTGGTTAAAAGATACAGCATGTCACAGGCGACTTGACCAACTACTTTGTTAGTTATCTGCAAACGAGAAAGTTAAGGTAATGGGTATGGCACAAGACATTTTTCACTGGCAAAAGTAAACACCATACCACAAATGTTAGTACAACGAACGATGGATTACTACGCTGCAGTTCAAACCCATGCATATATACGTGTACAGTATTACAAAACTAAGAATTCATTTCTGATACAAATGCCAAAATTGAATTTTTCTTCCTCAATCTTAACGGTGTTACAAATGGAGAGAATGGGTGCTGGACTAACTATTTTAGAATGGTGATGGCAAGGTGCTAAAACATTCATGGGCTATACAGCTCCTTGGTGAAACCTTAGCCTAAAAACATGTTGAACTTGCCAATGGAGAGGTTATAATTTTGCCATCATAACTCACTTCACAAATCTAGACAGGCATGGTGTTATAGATGTAAATGTTTACTGGAGGAAAAATACAAGGTTTCTACACCCAAGATTTTTTATTAATAATGTTTCAACCATGCCAGAAATTTGAATATTCTTGGGCATACTGAGAAAACCCAATCACGTACTAACAAGCGCTTCAATAGAATAACACTAACCATGCCAAATTTAAATGAAAATCACAACGAAAAACGTTAGGGCACTAATAAGTAATAACCACGAGGGAAAAACCATGCCTATAAATGGAAGCAGAATCAAGGGGATACCTCGCCTGAGTGACCTGATGGCATAGAATCCACACAAGAATGCTATAAATAAATGGGAGAAGAGAAACAAAAAGGCTTTAAAAGCAAACAAAAAATTAGCAGAATAAAATTGTGAATAGCGACCACCCTTTTCTTCGTCCATGAAATTAAAATTGTCTAACGGAATGATGAACTTTATGTGCATGGCAAACATCCACTAACTTCTCAATGTTTCACACACACCCATATTGTTCTTTAAAACAGTTCAAACCAGTAATTGTTCACAGGGCAAATCAATATAAATTTCCTGGAATTCACTCAAAACTTTCCCAAATCCCAATTGGGAAATCCCAACAAAAAATTACAATACACTACTCTGAACTATATACACATAATAAAACGAAGTTACATTAACCAAAATGTAAATATTAACACAGATACACAGGAGATAAAAAGGAAAATCAACTCACCCTAAGAGCTGCCAAAAGCACATCAACTGCCTCCCTCATCTTCCCATGGTAGGAATTATGAGTCAATTCCTCATATAAGTAGATGCCCAGGCTGCTCAATGCCACACAACGTGCCAGTCCAGCTGGTTCATGTCGGCCAGATTTCAGCAAAACATTTAAAATTTGGTCCTGGCAAAATATTGTTGGGAAAATGCATCAATGTTTTAGAAATTAATTGGCAAGGTAAGCAGTAATTCCACTGTAAAATATCCGAACCCAAAAAACGTCTTTTGGAAACTCACCTTTACACTTTTCTGATCCACAAAGATGAGCTCAAGGCAATCGTTTTGCAAAACTGGCATTTCAACAAAAATGTTCGGGAAGCAGACCAAGGCACCCAAGACACGCATAGCCTCCGTTCTCGGCACCTTAAAAGTAGGATATACTTTCTCACCCATAATGCTTGAAATTTGATGTTTAAAAAAAATCGATGAGCAATATTTACTGCTCACATTTTTTAGAGCTGATGAAGAAACAATAGTATCACAAGCGCGGATAAAATCCATAACCAACAGTGACGATCCATCCAGCTTCAGGGAAAAAAATTGTGGTCCGCAATACTTGACTATAGTATTAATAACTTCCTAGTAATGGGGTAAATGCGATAAAACAGCAATAAGTACGTGAAATGCAGGATTTAGCAGAGTACTCCAGTGGTAACACAAACTTGATCTGAGCCGCAAAGTGCAGAATGCAAGACCCCATAAAACTGAACAAGGTGGTCTCTTCGAAGAGCCAAATCATGTCGCCGGACAGTCATTGAGCAAAGCAATCTAAGTGCCCATAATTTTCCCTTCTTGTACGTGCTAGGTAAAGACACAGCCTAAAACATTTAAAACACATTGCTTGAAAAACTGCCCAAATGTAAAAGCACCCAAATCCACATAAAAAGTGCAATACATGTAATTATATACCTTAAACAGCCAGGGTGCTAAAATATTAAGTGGAGGGGTAAGCTCTGGAGGGGCCGGAGTAGACTGGTTATCAATTGTGACGCCTTGGTTCTCTCGTATCTAAGAATTACGCAAAAACAACATTAGCCAACAAAACATGCTTAATGATAACCAAATGCTACGATAAAGCCGTAACAGACTAAACACTTACTTTAACCAAAGTTTCAAACAGATCCACCAAGTGCTGAAACACCTGGGCGTGCATCTCGGGGTCACTTATTCTATTTACATCACCCAACGCACCCAGCATTCGCTTCCAGAGAACAACGGCAACATCCGGAAGCCAACCATCGCGCTTACCACCAGCCATGATACTAAGCAGTTCCTCCTTGCTACCATTCCAATGTTCTTTATAAACACATGAATGAACAATTTTCAAATAATGAACAGCGGTTCCCCACTTTGACCTTAGAAAGGCTTGACCAGATATTGGACGGCAAAGAGTGGAAACAATATACCAAACACAACTTACCTGAAGGACATTGGTTTTCCCCACCAACTCCATCAATCTGCATAGGGGAATCCTTAATACTGTTACTCTCCAGTCCGGTAGAAGGTGACGGAGATGGAGATCGAGAAGGACCATCGACCGACAAATCGGACAGAGACGAAGGTGATGATGCTGGCAAGAAAATCAATAAAAACAAGTCAAGTCACTGACCAAAACTTTACCAATTTATAGCTCACACAATATAACAACCATCATTACCTCTAACATGCCTAAGAGAATCTAGGGATTTGGTTTTCCTGACAAGACCAACTTTTGAGGCAGAATTTGATTCCTTTAAATAATCTTCAAGTGGTGCAAGAATGGAAGCAACCTCTTGTTCCGCAGCTGCTAGGAGTGCAATGAATTCGTCACTTAGATGGATGATATGCAAGCAAATGCACACTCCTATTATTTCTTTCCATTTCAAAACCTACCTGTTATTTCCGAAGCGCTTCCAACGCGTCCAAAATGCCTTGACACCCTAAATGACACCGATCTACTTCTCGTTGATAAATTGCCCTCGCTTATGCTCCTCGACATAGACGAACCCTTTTCAGATTCAGAATATGGTCTATGCCTTCTCTTTCTCGACGCATCCCCGCTGTTGGATCGACTTCGGTTTCTGGCGGCCTGCCAATTTAGTTTCTTTTCTTGGGTCCCGATGCTGGACATAGATTTATCAAACGTCTTGCTGGAATCTGGGGTGCCAGCCTCTGACCTCCTGGGAAGTTGAGTCCCATTTAAGCCATGCCTGCTCCAGCCCTTCGAGAAGCTGGTAGATGTGTTCTCCGATGAGGTATGTTTACCTCTTCGCCGCTTCAACTTTTGCTCGCTTAACCTGTCCAGCGGCAGGTCATTGAGATCGAGACCATACACCAATCTGGCTAAAACTCGTGTGAGCGTTTCCATAGTTTTCTAAATGAAAAGTAAACTATTTGTAAGATTAAATTTTGTCAATTCTAACCCGTAATGCATACACTTGCAAATATGCACTGTAAAGACTGCAATGCTAGTTAGTTGGCAAATGAGAATTTAGCCGCACAAGATGCAATGGATTTGAAACTGAAAGTAGAACTACAAAAAAAGGGTTGAAGCATGTGTACTCACGCCCCATTCTCTAATTAATTCTTCCCAATGTGTCAATGATGAAAGAACGTGCAAGAACTGGTCCCAAAGTTCCACCGAAATCACCACATTGAGATTGGCCTTGATCCAAGTCACAATCAACGTCTGAAAAGCAAAGCTGTCAGTCAATGATGCAATCACATAAAAAATGCACCACTGAATGCTCACTTGAAATAGAGCAGGAGCCAGCCTTCCACCTAACGTATGCTCCTTCTTCACAGGAACTAAATCGCCTAAAATTTGGGATGTTATATGGAGAAGAATCACTAACAGCTGTTCCCTGAAAATGAAAAACGAACAGTTTTCACCAAGACCACATGCCAAAGACTCAGAGCAGTTAAACGTCAAAGTCATCTTACCAAGTCTTTTGTTCCATTTTAATGTTCATCACGATATACCTATATATGTTTAACACCCGTTTACAAATGTCCACCTAGCAATAAAGAAAGAACCAGCGATAAATAATACGTGTGCAACCAAGTGACAAAATCAACTGTACTAGTTATCATAAAACCTGGTGATCTAGAATCGATTCTTCGCCTGGTCCAATTTCCTGAAGAAATACATTTGCGGCATGGGTTATAAATAATTGCAATGTCTTTTGAAGTCCAGCTCTAACATTAAGGTTATCTTTATGAATGGCTCCCAAATAAGAGTCGTTTCGTGGTCTCCATATCCGTGGTCCCTGATAAATAATTCAACCATGTTAGCATTAAACTAATGGTAACATATATTTATAGTGAAATTGCGTTTATTTAGGCATTTGGAAACTGCAGAACAAGTGCATACATACAAACCTCAATCGAATGTGTTACATCAGAGCTGGAAGCTGCATTATGCGGTTTGTTTTCGCGATTATCTGTGAATGCATTTTCGTTTGGTTCAAACATGAAAGGAGGAAAATCGCCCTCCTAAAAATGAAATTTGTTAAGCATGACGTCAATGCAATGTGCATGTTAAAATTAATACACATACATCCGTAATCCAGTCCCGATAGACAGAAATTACACGTCTAATAGTTGAGGCCTCTGACAAGGGCAGCAGTAAAGCCTAGAAATGAAGCGTGATTACAGTACATACAGTACATCAAGAAATGCATTTATTTGAGTGACCCATACCTGTCGGAAAACCTCATGCATAAAGTTGATGTTATCTCGATTAAAATATAAAGTTTCCTTAACAATAGCATTTTCTATGAAAGTGTGATCCTCATTTGCATTGTAAGAATGACTGGATTCTCTTTCTGCATTGGAAATACTTGTAAACGGCGGATTTTGGTGTTTCTCAAAATTTGTATCACCACTAACTGCTGCAGTCTTGTTGTCATTAGGTCCATCAGAATCTTCAGGCTTTTTTCTGCATAAAGAAATTGATTACAATTTTCAAGATTGAAAAAAACTTTCTAACTCATGTTACAAACCTGTTATGAATGTTCTTAATGCTAAAAAAGAGAGAAAGTTCATCAGCATTACGCATTGTCACATAAGAACATCATTTCTAAATCTAAATGTATTACCGTGATTGGTTATTTATTTCTGGCAACTCCGTTGCTTGTAGTTGATTTGTGAAATTTGCAAGCCACCTCACGATTACAATCTTGCAGTGCAGCAGACTCGCTCTGCTCAATGCACCACTACTTTCAGTTGCTTCAACATTGTCAATTTCATTGCCTTGCACTCTCATTTCAGGTAATTCTGTAAACAAAATGTAACTCAACAATTCAGTTGAAATTTAATTTACAATCGGAAAAAAAGGGAAAATCAGTTACCTAAACATGGCATAAATATATTAGTTCTCCAGTCAAAACGTGGGAAGATTGTTGGTAAATAAAATTTTTTAAATCTATCGAACAAAAACTGAAAGCACTTTTGCTGTCGAAATATGCTCTTATCTCTCCACTCGATTTTAACGACCTGAAAATAGTGATTTTTATGTTAAAGCGTTTTCTATGTAGAATTGTGTGATGAAGAACATGGACATAATATACATGGCTATGATGTCACATGTATCAATTACTCACTTGGGTAACCATACATTCCATCAGATTTTCGATAAAAAATCTAGTCAGATCTTCACACTGCCTATCTCCACTTAGTGGTGGTAATATTGGAGAGATTTCAACCGGACAAACCACTAAAAATTAAAAAGTTTAACAAGGTACATAGGAATGCTCAAATGGGAAAATTATCCAGCTAAGACATTCTGACTGTCCTTATACCATGTTCGATCGCCGTATTCGACCCTGAAGACGCCTTTGCAGATTTTACAGTTTCCGAAATGATCGATTCTAAATTGGCATTGTCATGATCCCTGCACACATGAAAGCCAGGAACTAAACAAGCAAACATCCAATGAAGCTCCTGAGGGGAATTTTCTCCTAAAATTTGATACCATAATAGAAATAGGCGCATCGCATCACGCCGCAGCTGAAAATCACAAACAATACAATTGACATCACAACGAAGATTGAAAGTCAAAAAACAATACTTGTACATGTAATGCCAAACTAAACTCACCTTAAGAGCATTGCCGGGATGCAGCAACTTCTTCATTAACCGACTTATACTTCGACACTGCCATTTTCTCGACAAAAGCTCTGGCAGCAACGTTAAGATTTTCTAGGAATTAAAAAGACCATATCACTTACAATGCCAAGGCAATTGAAAAAACATTTTTCTCGTTTGGAGTAGCTTTTATCTTTGTCAACATACCTCAAAAACAAAAAGAACGACATCAAATTCTTCTCTGGTGTTCTTATGAGCTAAACATTAAAATGAAAATGCCTCAAATCAACAGTTGCCAATTGCGTTTTCAAGCAACTACACTCGCAACAATTTCACATATGGAAATTCACACAATTTGAGACACCTACCACGTTGCTGAAGGTTACTTTCAACGCTGATGAACTGGTCATAAAACACATAATACACGTTGCTAAAATTGGCTTCAAAAATGGTCTTTGCTTCTGTAACGTCGACATTGTCTGTAAGTGGGAAGGACACCTTTATTTATATACATGTAGTACGATATTTAACGTTGCTAACTATAATGCCATTAAAAGGTTCAAACTATTACAAAATTGCAGCTTAGGCTACTCAATGAAAATATTGAAATATTACACTATCAAATCAGATGATATCAAAAGAAATTCCAAGTTGTTTTTTCAAGCACAACATTTACTTGTACAAGCTACGTCTACCAGTATAGCATATGTGCACTAAAATTACAAATATCTCTAATTTGAACATGCTGAGGCCAGGGTCAGTCTGGATATCTAACTTTACACCCATGTAGAACTTGTAGAACATAAAAACTAATGCTCTGCTATCAGCACATAGCTGTGGACACTGAACGTATAAGGTGAAGAACCTGCTAATTACCAAAGACCAGTAATTGATCTTATCAAGGGCAGCGCGAGGATTGTGATACGAAAATACAATGGCAGGCCTCCCAGTTGGAAGCTTTTAATTGAAATCATTCAAGCGTCACAAGCAGGCCTAGCTGAGGACACACAGGTCAACTGTGAATTAAACGTTGACCATTATTTGCCAACGAAAACTTACAGCTGGGACATTAATCGATATAGGCAACATTTGAAAGCGTTGGTGAATCCTCACAAAACACCACATTTTATTCCAGAAGTCCCAGAGTTAAAACAACTCGAAAACAATTAAGGAAAACGCCCACTGCCATTTCCAATGTAAACAAACATCTAGCAAATGAATTGGACGTTCGTGTGCACCTTGTTGAAGCTTGATCACGATGGACATTTTCGCAAATAAAACTTCAATCGCTACATTTCCACAATATCAATGCGTTTCAACAGCTGCTCAAGTGAAATCCCACTTTCAAGACTCAGTTTCTTGACGATTTTTTTAACCCCTACATCCCAAGACTTGGACTACATGCCAACTTACCTAAAATGGTTTTTAAGTACTTTAAGCGGGCAGTGGAGTCTTTCTTAGGGTCCAAGAACTTTTGCAGTACTTTCTTTGGATCGAGGGCTGATTTCTTGCCGAACATGACTGACAAATCCTTCAAAATTACTTGGAATAATCATTCCTTGTCTAGCCAAAACACAACTTTTCAGACCAACTAGAAGCAGCACGCATTTTTGACGTTAGGGGGCGTTGTCAAACACCGCAGTCGCATACGAGGCTAAGAAAATGAAGCCGATTTGGAAAGCAAACGTCGCCATATTGAAACTCAACTGGAGTCTGGGATTCAAGCAGTGGATGTGGGATCGCCCCATCGAAATTATAAGACCACAATACTTGTTCGCATTTTAAAATGCAGGATTCGTCCAACTTTACCAACCATTACAAAACATTGAATTGTCATAAGAAAAAAGCTATTTAAGTTGTTCATCCACAATTTTATTGAAAGAAATCATAATGAAATACATAAAAACTAATTAAACTGTTATAATGTTATAATAATATATTGATTGTTATAAGATAATCAAAATATTCTCAACATACCTAAACTCTCAAATACATAAAAATATGTGACACTATAGTTTACTGCCATTAAAATTCGTCTGTTGTGCATTTATATAAAAATTGTGCATAAACTACTACAAAATGTTTGCTGTATGGTAATTAAATGTTTTCTTATGTTAGGTAAAGTTGGACGAATCCTGCTTTTTTAAAATGCGAAAAATCATGATGATCTCATAATTTCTTAACGTATAGTTTAACATCACGTGTTATACATCACGGTCATTATGTAACATGTTTCAACATGAGAAGATGAGTTTATATAAAATTTTTATATAACATTTAGACTACACTGGAGTATACACATATATATACAGCTACAAATTGCATATGAAGTCATATAGCAAGTTGTACAAACTTAGTAGAAAAACTTGTTAATTGCTTTGTTATAGTGTGGACATGCCTACGCTATGCGAAAGGCGTCTCATTACTATTACTCTCAGACGTCTCTCATCAGCAGCGATACTGAATATACATTAATTAAAGTCTATCAATAAATGTAACTACATTGGATTATATATTTCTTTGTCTGAAGTGCAATGATTAATTATAATTTAATTGTTGGAAAACATATCGGAAATATACACGTGCATGAATAAAACGCCGCGCTACCTTCAAAGAGTATAAAAATATGTTTACACCGGGTGTATAGTCTTCATACAAAAGCCGTAAAATGTTTATTGCAGCAAATGGACTGAAAATAACAATTGATTACGAATGTGTGGGTGGGGGGACACATGTTATCAACTAGAGTTTCAACCAAATGGCATTAAGTCCAAAATCGAAAGGACCATTTTGGTCCCAATTGAAATAGTCCTTTTGGTCCAAATTCAAAACCTGTGCAGTTGATCTGCATGCGATAGTCACATACTACATGTATGCGAGGTTATTTCTTTATTTTCATGTGAAATTTGGTACTTAGCCACTTAACCACTATATAGTGCATTATAGTTGAGTATCTTTTCATGGGAAGCACCAAATTTTGCATGCAATTAAATCATTAACCATGAATTGCATACAGAAATCTGCACAGAATTTGAATTTGGACGGAAAATACTATTTCAATTGGGACCAAAAGGATCCTTACGATTTTGGGACCCAATACCCTTTGGTTGGGACTCTAGTTGATGTGTCCCTCCCCAACCTACACATTCCCGTAGTTAATTCTTATTTTCAGTCCCTGTGCTGCAGTAAATATTTTACAACCGTTGTATAAAGACTTGTTATACACCCGGTATAATAATAATAATAATAATAGTAATAGTGGTTTATTCTAGCGTACAATGGGACAAGAATAAACACTTACATATTGCCCAACAATAAAATGCTCATTTGAACTCTTTAGGTATATAAATTTAAACGACTTTTTTTAGTAAGTTGACATACTGTAAGCTTATATCAGGATTTTCTTCAATCGACAAAACATCGCAACAAACTTGCCAGAACACCCATCACCCATCAGTAATGTTCTCTGTTCCTTGCAATGTTTTCGAAAGTAATTAATTGCAATTAGGCCTAATAACCCCGAAACTATATAATTCTAGAGGACAAAGTATATATGAAAACGAAACTTAACATTGTGGTTTCTGTCATGTAGCCTATATTTAGTCGATCTTTTTCTGAAGTTTTCGATAGTTCCGACAAATGCACACACGCGACAATATTATTTGTAAACGATGCTGAAACAAACAGCTGCATTTTCTTCTAAATTTGCCAATTGGCTTTGAATTTGGAGATTGATTTTTAAGGAAAAACAATTTCGAAATTGATTTTTAATATAGGCTAATACATATATATCTGCACCTATAATAGCTGATAATAAAAATCTACAGGCTACAGAGCTATATATATGCATGCGTATGCGAAACTATATAAGTTTGCATGCATGCGTTCAATGTTTCAAAACTTATTGAAATGTTTGTTCATCGATCTATTAAGAATCTGCAATATCAAAACTAATCATTATGCAGGCCGTAAGATTCGCAGAAGAAGAATGAAATTAACCAAGATGAATAATGCTGAAAATGACCCACGATAGCTGGTTTCAGTAAAATTTCATGGAAAGGCCTAGCCGAAAGTGAATATTATACAGGTTGATCATACAATTAAATGTTCCGTGACAACAGGTCAATAATTATGAAACTTCTTCGGAAATTGGACCTGATACTTCATGTCATGATATTTGACTTTGACTATAATACTTCGCAAACATATGGTGAATCTTCAATGAATTGAAAGTTATAAAGAGCTATATATATAGGATCAGATTAGTATATACATGTATAAGTATACCGGTATACAAGGCCGTTCCAATATTACAGTATATTTCAGTTAATTCGCATTCATCATTATATTAACTCGCAGAGATGTGCAATATAGGAATAAACAGAAATTAGTTTTAGCATAAAACGCGTAATTAAGAATTAAACGCAAAATTATAAACAAGAAAAGTCCGAAAAGTGATGCTGAATTTTATTTTGCCTCAAAGATATGCTCTATTTCATTTAATTGCGAATATACTTGTTAATGATTTTTTGGGGCAAAGGAATTGCAAATTAAAATTATGGAACTTAAAGCAATCGTCACATTTCATTTTCAATCAGTACATGCATTGCATCATTATTCCTGCTTAAAACACGCTTATTCTAATCAAAGAAATATATCAAAAGTACAGTATATAGTTTTACTGTTAGCAAGCATAACGGATTTCCAAAAAAAAAATTATAAATAACTTTGAATTGAAAGTTTTTTTAAAATTTACCACCATATACTTTTCAAAGAAGTGATGTTTAGAAGCATTAAATTATATATACATATATCTACATTATCGGATCACACGAAAAATGTACGCATGCTAGACCTATACGCTTAAAATCCTAACAAATATTTAACATACACTCTCATTTGGATCCGGATGGTTATACTTATGCAGATTGCAGATTAACCAACCATGCATGTTCCATCATTTTTGCTCAAATTTGAAAATATGCATGCAATGCTTTGTACGGTATGGAATATGTTAATATGTATAGCCTACATGTAGCATCATTGCAACATGATATGAGCAATTCAGTCAATAAAACGCACAAGTGCAACTGATAATCAATATTATTTAGTGCAATATTAAATTAAATTCTTCATTATATTAAAAGCCATTTCTGACTCAATGTTCATGAAAGATAATTTTACAACTTTCAAAATTTGAGTATTGCTAACTTTTTCAGAGAACTTTTCAATCCCAAAACCGAATAAGTACACTTCTTTCTGAAGTTTAAAGTTTTACGAAACGTTTGACTCCCTTAACCTCACTCGACTTTCTATAATGCTTAATAGGATACTTCCAAACTTACTTTTTAGATGTTTTGCCTCCACATTTCCAATAACTTTTACATCGCATTTTATCAAGATGCAAATGATATACACAGATGACTTATTAAATCTGATTTTTAGAGATTGCAAATACTGAAATGTAAAATAATTTATCTATTGATATTGTTGTATTTTATCACGATGCAAATGATAATAACTACAAAGATAAAAGACAAAACTGATTTTTTGAAGACATATACACAAACTGAAACGTTCATATTTCGTTGAAGTCAAGCCACCTTTAGTATGCTAACATGCTAGTATGCTTAAGTATACTAATGCAACCATCTAATTCACAGTACACTTCTAATCGGTAATATCAATGCAATTTCAACATATACTAATTAGTACACCGCTATAATTCCAATTCTAGTTGTTCTCCAAAATCCCAGACTTTCAGATGCCATGATGCCAGTGCCTTGATCATGTCAAGATGCATCACCTCTTGGGGCAGCAGATGGGCCGTGTTGAAGTGCACGCCTGACCACCGATTGACCCCTGAACTCTTCAACTGGTATGGGCACACACAATCCAGCCTCCAAAACGGAAATGGGCTTTTGAAAGTGCCAAACGAAGCGAATGGTGTATCGCTCCTATGGGCCCCATTCACCAACCATGGTCGAATTTGGGCCAAATGATGGACACGTAGAGGGGGCGGGGCAGGGAGGGCCTCCCGGGGCTATTGGGAGGAGAAGAGGGGCCAGGGGCCTCTGGCACAATGCAACTGTGGTCGTTGGTTGACAAGAAATAGCCCGTGGAGGGTGGGCTCAACTGGAGCCAAGCCAAACAAATGTCCCAAAGTTCATTTGACCCTCTCCTCCCACCATTCAACCTCAATTGAACCCAAAATGCACCACGACAGAGGAGCCATTATGACCCAGGACAGAATCGTAAGGAAACCAGACGTCTTTTCAAATCAAAGGACCCATTGAGGAGAACTTGTCTGGCCCGAGCGAGCTGAGTGCCCCCCTGCGGCGAGGCAGGGCCAGAAAGATTACCTTTGGAGTGACCTGTTATTATCGCCATGGTATACAGGGATATGCCAAATATGCCTCTGTGCCTTTGTTCAGCGCTTCAACAGCAAATATGAAAGTAATAAGACCCCGGCCCCATTACTGGAGAGCTCGGTTTGCACCGTTTTTCAGTCAAAAATGGAATAATAACACGATAATAATGCGAAAAATCACTAAATTTGACGTGTCGTATTCATGCGAATTTTTGGCATTCAGGTTCCACGAGAAAGCCTCGCAAATAGGCAAATTTGCATACGAAACAAGCTCGTTATCCAGCGCACTGGCCAACAGCAAAAGTTGGTTGTTTGAAAATCGAAAAACATGTCCTTGTGTGAAGTTCAGGCTCAAAAATGCTAATTTTTCAAAATTGCAGCGATATAAAAGCTTGATATATGCTCGTCATGCATCATGTAAGTGCAAAAACGTATGAGACCCAACACAAAATGCTCAATCAGTAAAACAATAGTTTTTGAAAAATAAACATTTGGAATTTGTCAAAATATAGAAATTGTATTTGCATTGCATACGCTGCAAATGTGGAATTAAAATGCAAATGTCCCATCAATGAACCATGCAATCATATTGAACACGTATACAATTGCTGGACAATAAACAAATACAGAGTTCCATTCAAATTAAATAAATTGGCTGTGTCACAATTTATTTAATTCGATACTCCCAGCCACTGGAAGATGGTAGATATTAATTTAAAAGAGTTCCATTCAATATCGAGCATTCATAGAAATACCATGTCTATCGACATAATCCATTAATAAACCCATTTTTATAGTTGACTTTGAACATGTAAAACAATATATGTATAAACAAGTATATGGCATTCAATTCAAGATCGAAGCTGCTTCATGACTGCGGATTGACATGCATGAAAAACACGAATTTGGGTAGTCGGATAGTTTATAAATTGTGAGTTGAAAAATTCCATTCCAGAAGTGCAACAATTTCGTTACGAATTTAAAAGTCAGTCAATTCTCTCATATATAGCAGATTAGCAGCTGCAGCACTAAATATTTTATCGATTATTTGACACTGAACCTGCATGGCAACACCTCAAAAAAAAATGAATCGTATCATATTTGCATATTTTACAAAAACTAAGATCATTTTCAATTGAATCCATGCACACTTACATGAAGCAGTGTTCGGTTATTAATTAACTTCTACTTTTGCTTATTTTCAAAACCTGTATTACCATTTTTGCACTTGCTCATCTATCGATTTCCATAAATGCTACACCGACACATCCAGTCTTGCTTTAAATATGAATTTGCTGAGATAAGTCATTAGGTTGCCACAAAAGGGTGATTGGAATGATGTCACTCGCATCTAACGACCAATTAGAGAAATCTATTTGATTTCACGCCTTGGGGCGAAAGGAGACCCGTGCATTTCGTCGCTGCCAATCGATGCAAATTTCGCCAAATTACGTTCGAGTGATTAATTAAGAGTTGCTTTCACGCATTTTTCCCTGCACGCACAATGGGGTATGTTGGTTGGTCCGTGACCCAACAAGCCAGAAAAATGCACATGACGAGCAGGGTAACGACGCAATTTTTTTTTTCAATTACTCCACTTAATACCCAATTCATGCCAACTCGAATCCATCATGTAGTCCGTGGGTTTGCAACGGTTAGAATACGAAATTTAAAAAAGCGAGAAAAAAGCCCATCATAGCGCAATTGCTCAACAAATAGAAATATTCAATTGGTGGTAGCTCGTTATCACTGCATTGTCATTTCGCTGCGTTATTTTGTCATCGTTGATCGTTCATGGAACGTGGATTTTGCGGTTCACCTCAATGAAGCGATACCAATTAATAGACTTGGCTTATAATCGCGATAAAAATGATGCATTGCGAAGAGATGGTAATTGTGCTCATTGTGGAATTTTGCGTGTTATGCAACAAAGAAAAGAAATTGCAGATGTTCTAAAATTCTCCGTGAAGCTATGGAAAACAACATATTTGGAAGCAAATCTGCAATGCACTTGGTTAGTTCGTATAATTAAAAAAGTGAATTATTTTTACACAAAGTTGTTTTCGCGTGTATTTTTTATAAATACACTATGATTTCTGCACTACATATACAAGTAATTTGCATGTAATTTCCAGATTTAGAATCACGATTACGATATTTACTGTAGTATATGCCATTTGGCAATTGGAATATCGAAGATCCAGCTCATACATGTATACGCTCAAAAAATTGATTTCTGCACGAGAACTTTCTTACACATGGACTTTTCGTATACACGATACAGGCCAACATGTGAAAGGGTGAAATGGATAGTGGTGCAAGTCACATTGACCATGTATTGCGAAACAAGTTTTAACATATAACAGCTTTCAAACGTTTGGTGCTTTCTATCAGCTGTATATATACAACAGCCGTTGATATTCGACATATTTTCTCACAACATGCAGTTTACAGACTCAAAAATAAAAAAAATAAAATTGGCTTGGACCCATAACCCCTGCACCTCTTGATTTAATGCCAATTCCTTCACAATTCACACTGTAAACCGTAAAAGTACAAATGCAGTTTTTGTGGGGTACAAATGTACATTTGCACCCCATATATCATATATACAGTGTATACGTACCTAAAGGGATGAAATGATTTAAATATTTGTACCTCAAAAGTACAACGTACCCCTAGGAACACATATGTCAAGGGTACACATGCGATGATCATATGTACCCATAGGGTGTGTATATATAGTTTCAAAACATTTGTACCCTTTAGGTTCAACATTTGTACTTTTTCCGTTTAGAGTGTACATGTAAATATTTATTACTAGTAACCGACGCGATGGTTGAGATTGACGATGAGGCATATGCTAATCATAATTGTTAAGTATACAATGTACATGTATATATGGCTCGTATATATGCACCGTAATGCACGTACTGCTTGAACATATCTGCATGGATAGCATGAGCAGAGCGATTAAGCTATATATCTGATAAACCAAGAATAACAAATTAAACTTTTCAATATATGCACATATGCATATATGCGCAATGTGCGGTACATGTATACATTCACAGTATGCTACATTTATACCGAATTGTACTACCCATTGTTAGTATTTATTATTATCATACATTTGAAAGTTTAAATTTGTTACTTTCGGTTTATCAAAAATAATGAAACTGGACGTAAATGATATGGAACGTTTCCAATTTTACATAATCAAACACCATTTAGTGACATGCAGCAATTGTACGTATTTTTGTATTACAAATTCCCATTTTTCTCAGCAATCTGAAAGATTTATCTTTTTTTTAAAAAAAAAATCAAAGTTTTTGTGAAAGTTTATAAACGAACTCATATGATCATCTGAGATTCAATAGAGAATTTCCAGACATGTAGAAATGAAGAACAGCGACAATTCAACGAAATTCGTAATTATAGATTTTGCAGGATTCGTCTTCGCATTTCATGTTCCATTTTATCTCACAAACACTGAATGTACGGTGTTCGTAAAATAATAAGTAAACTTGTTTTCGTGCGAATAATCATTAAATGCTTGGAGCCATTTTTCTAATATGTCTAATTTAAAAAATCTGGTCTGCCCAAGTCCATTTGTGCATCAAACATTTGAAAAAATATGTAAGGTGTCATGAAACCGATGTATAGGCTACAAACTGTGAATCTATATTGGTGCAAATACTCAAAATTGTTCAGAACTACATTTCTAATATTAATTCTTATATATTAGCGATATAAGTTTCGACAGTCTGAAGAGCCCTATATCTACCCCGAAGCTAGGCCTATATATGGGCTACAAACCGTGACAAATATATTGGCATTAATAACAAATTTATGGCGCCCGACTTAAGGCACGTTTGCGCCTGATAGTGCCCATTAGGCGAGTAAAAGAGACTTATTGATGAGACCCCTGAGGTCCCCAATTTGGTGAAATTGTCAGCAGATGACCCGAGATGCACGGACATACTCAGCATCATCTTCAGTTTGACACGTACGCCTATTAGGTCCTCGTCCTGACCCTTTTCACACATGCCCTAATTGCACCCGATTCGAACATGTCCGTTAGGGACATGATTACCAAAAATCCCTCGTTATATCTCTGATCGTATTCGTGATAGAGCATCGTGTTATGCCCTTACAATACGTAATTGCGCCATCTAAAGAAGGTCACTTTTGAATTTGTGGACAACGTCCAGGGCACATCACATGAAATACGCCAGGAGAAAACAAAGACAAATTCATGTATCGAATTCTCGAACAAAGACAAATTCATGTATCGAATTCTCGAACAAAGACAAATTCATGTATCGAATTCTCGAACAAAGGCAGCATAAACAAAAAATACTGTTAGCGCTGATTTGAAGCTTCATTTTTGGTCCATTTATTGTCAACACAAATTTTCAAAAAAAAGAACGTGTTTCTTTATAGCTTGATTTAACATGCGATTCTCCTTCGCAATATTATAATGCAAATATGGTGCGCAGATAATAAACAGAAAAATTTCCCATTATTTTTCAAGCAGAAATATTTTTGTTTAATTCAACAGCTTTCCGTGTTGCCAGAGCAATTTCTGCAAATATAGGCTTGCATGTTTCTGCAGAAGCTATGTGTATATAATTTTTTGGAAAAAAACTTCAATGTAACTGCACAAAACTCTTTGCTGAATAGCATGTATGTATACAGGAGTTTCTGTGCAGCATACGTGCAGAAGAACTGATCAGCAGAATATATTTTGCGATATATTAGCATGCATGCAGGAAAATACTTACAAAATATATCATCGTCAATTTCTGCAAAAATATATAAACTATTCTTATAAAATGTATACAATAAAATATTGGTCAAACTATTATATTTGGTATACCGATATACCATGGCAGTACAGGCAAATACTGGCATTGAAGTCAACATCAGTATACAATAACGTTTTAACTTATTGCCTGTAGCTGCTAGAACATAATTAAAATGGAGCTTGAAGTCAATGGCTTGCAATTTTCTGGTAACAACATACGGTACCAACACTATTTTCGATTTATATGCATGCAGACTGTCATATTCTCTAAATAATTTCTACAATTTGTGCTCACAATACGTATTTTCTTTGAAGGAATTACGCATTAAAATTAGCCAAGTTACATGTATGACCCCAATGCCATGACGAAATTACCCGAAATTGGAAAACGTGTTGCCATATTCATAACTATTATAACTCAAATGACAACATGCATATTAATTGAACTATGGGAATAACTATTCCATATT
This sequence comes from Cylindroiulus punctatus, assembly GCA_034695085.1. Taxonomy (NCBI): domain Eukaryota; kingdom Metazoa; phylum Arthropoda; class Diplopoda; order Julida; family Julidae; genus Cylindroiulus; species Cylindroiulus punctatus. Next base: position 26,410 of record JAQFYZ010000948.1, read on the forward strand.
ATACATAATTTGGGCATTGATATTAGAGCTTTGTGAAAAAATTACTGCGCAATATACAGGGTGCTCGTACAATCGTGTACCCTATAATAAATCCATTGAAAAAAACTGTTGCAATCACATTTGCAAGATACAATATAACGAGTCAACAAACTGCTCTATAATCGCTAGAATCGAAGGGATCTCAAGATGGCCACTATGGTATTTATCATACTTTATAGACGGCAAACACCCCAAAGCTGGAAGATGGACATACGACATGCATGTGTGCTTTAATTCATCGATACCTTAAGAGAATGTGTACTTTAATTCGTGTTACATGCATATTTTGATAAAATTGAAAGGAATTACTTTGCCTTCTGGTGTTAAATGACTAAAGAGGTTAACTTCCATCCAGAGATAGTGAATTTTCGTAAAAAAATACAAGTATACTTGCATCGAAGGCCGACCCCAAAACCTGGTCACTTTACGAATTACCTAAAAATATATATTTTCGAATTATTGAAGTAAAGATTACTGGACCAGGTGCAACTACTTGCCTCCGACAAGGACTAATATGCAGTATCGAGAGAAACGAGCTAATGCAAATTAAGAGATGGCCCTCGAAGTTTGCGGTGGAGCGCAACTGCAGCAAACGCCCCAAGGGCCGTCCAATTTATCTGTCAAACACTCGTTCAAACGCAGAAATTGCAGATTCGGAGATAACTTACATTTGGCGAATAATACGCGTTCAGTGTTCCCACTCCTTTTCAAACGCCAAATGATGGGGAGGATAGCATGACACGTGCAAAAATTGCCCCACAATGCATTCTGCCCAGTCATTCAGTTTATTCAACATTTCAGCCTGGCATACATACAAGCGCGTATAGAAAACCATTCCACGCCAAATTATGGCCAATAAACAGTCCTCCTTGTCAATATACAGAAATATTTGCGAGATCGTACACCCTGCGTGCCTCGCAGTTGCAATCTTTGGCCAAGGGATGGCGCCACTATATCTCACCTCGATGGAAATCCAACCAATGTATACTGTACATGCGAATACCGATTTCTGTATGACGACAAAATCCGATAAAATCAATTTGTCTAAGTCGCTTAATTATTTCAAGAGAGCATTTTGAATATAGGCAATTAATTCTAAATATGTGATGGCAAGGTGGGACTTTGAACACGATTTGACTTTTTATACGAATATATACAAGTATGAAAACTATGTGTATGATCGAAATCGTAATACAAGGTAACATTAGATAAAACCATGCACAGTATGACTAAACATGGTCGTGCATGCTCATATGTAAAAAACGTGTTTTTTGAACGAGTTATCACTTTCTGTGCAATTGACAAAATAAGCTCCGCAACTGCAGTACTCGTGTACAGATATCAATATATAACAATGAATATTAGTGATTTCTTTTATTTAATTTTATACTTTCTCGTTTTATATACTGCACTAAGATAAGTTTTCTACCTAATATCTGCAAAAAGTATCTAATACCATTTTAAGTGAAAATTATTCTAGGAGTTGGTCAAGACATTATTTCATGACTACAGTGTATACTGTGTGAATCTGTATTGACATACATGTACATGTATATGGAATTACAGCAGCAGTATATGACGATATTGGATCATACGTAATTTATCAACACTGTGTAGTATATGACCATAACATCTGCGGAATATGACACATCATATATGGCTAATTTGAAGTAATTTCAGAGTATGGAAAGCGTCATAGGGTCATATACACTGTAAGTTATGACCCATATTTACTTTTTCCACATAGGAAAGTTTTTATATAAATTTGCACTGTTCTTTGAACTAAGTTTCACGTACAAATTATAACTTCTGTATTTGCGAACAGACCTCCAAGAAAATTAAACTCTCCTTAATATCCATGCCATATATTTATGTTTCATATTTCTTTCGTGGATTACGCAAGGAACATTATTTCCGAACTGAGATTTGACTTCAGTTTCAGACTACAGTATATGTTCCACATTCGCTATTTTTTAGAAACAAAGGGATAAACGCCTAATTAAGTCAAGTTTAATTTAACTCATCAGCCAGCACGAATGGGGTCTCAGTCACGCCTGAAACCCCCCTGTATATTCTGATGCAAATCATGCAATTATCCGTACGATGTCCAATCTCACTCGTTCCCGGTCCAATGAGGTGAGTTAAGCAGTTTTGGCAGACACATGCAGAGAAATGCAGTCATTCTGCCGTAAAATTAACAACTAATCGGAAGAGATCAGCAGGAAACGAGTGTTCCAGCTCCAAATAAGCCAAACGAGGATATCCTTTGCATTACATTTTCCATGCTCACATTTGCCACCCGCAAGAATAAAACGCGCAGAGCACATGCATTTGCAGACAGACCAAAGTGTTATATTCAGGATATGAAATCCTATTCTAACTCCATCTATGATGAGTTTTGTGCAACTGGCCTTCTCTGATTGCAATTGTATACAATTCCTATAGCTGTATAGTTATAACGTTTATAAATGCTTAGAAAAATCAAATACTATAGCGTTAATTCATCAACACGTGATCAGGGTGCATTTAATCATTACGCCATGACTTGTTAGAGACATTCTGACTCCATGTCCTATGCCAGAATATATATAATTTTCAGAAACTGATGACAAATTGACAATCATTAACCAAAATTAACCAAAAGAAAGTCACAGCCAAAATATGCTTTTAAACAGCACGACGTTTCGCCAATTTAATTGCTTTATCAGGTGCTGGAATTTTATTAAAGTTGTTTTAGTCAACTACAAAACATAAACATATGCATTAGCATATTCAAACATGATAGAAACAGAAATGCTAACGCATATGTTTATGTTTTATAGTTGACTAAAACAACTTTAATAAAATTCCAGCACCTGATTGTGAGACCGCCACCGTCTCACACTGATAAAGCCATTAAATTGGCGAACATCGTGCTGTTTAAAAGCATATTTTGGCTGTGACTTTCTTCGAGTCTGTTCCATACTCCCATAGCCACTGAATCGATAGTGATGGTAGTGATGACAAATACTTGAATGTCCCCCATGCAATTTTCAAATCAATTTCTCACATTAGAAAGCGCCAATTAAAAGATATATACATGTACATCCTCAATACATCTTCAAATTTTGGTTGAGACCAATTATTCAAAGTTGTTGATTGACAACAAACAATTTATTTCGTAAGAATTAGTTAAGCCGACAGGGGGAGGGAGGGGGGAGCTGGCAACCGATGAAAAGTGTCCTTGTTATTGTTTATTGTGAACGTTGAATCTACTAAATCAACAACCTTTGATCTTCAAAACAATAGAATGTTTCTGCAACCCCCCACCCCCCCTTTTTTTTTTAATTAAATTAAAGTTTAAATTAAATTAAAAGTTTAAATTAAATTGATAAATAGTAGTTCTCATGCAATTATCAATCAACAACGTCGAAAAACTAATTTTTCCTCAAATAAAACAGTTGTTCATTCCAACTAAAACTAAACGTTTCACCCATTAGTTAACTATATAAATATATATCAAATAACTACACTCTAAAAACACTGTCTGAATTGTATACATGTAAAGTGTCTTAATTTTGCAAAGGCATCTTAATTTCAGATT
>JAQFYZ010000949.1:0-30009 GCA_034695085.1 Cylindroiulus punctatus
TGACAAAATGTGACAAATGTCCAATTCTTGGATGTGACAAAATGTGACAAAATATGACATAGCTGGCCACATGCCTGGTATATGTTGACTCATGAACCTGGGTAAATTTCATTTCCATCAAAGTGACCCACACTCATTTCCGGTATCTTGTTGTTTTCTGCCTAGCTCTGACTGGATCCAGGGAACAGAGACCGGAAGGCTGACGACTCCAGGAGAGGCAAAGTTGCTCGCGGAGGGCTTCGGATGCACACGCTTCCCTGAGCAGAAAACTATTTTGGAATTTGCCATCTGCTCGCGAGCACACCTGGGTCACGTGGCTCGGTCTGCACGACGAGCGCCATCAGCCCAGCGGCAACATGCAAGTGAATTCCATGGGATAAGCTCGTGCCCGCAGCCATGACGATGTGCCAAGCAGCGCCGCAAGAAGTTGAGCCCCAGCAGGCTTCCTGAAGTTCTTCAGAGGTTTGTTCCGTAGGCTGCCGCAACTCCCGGACACCGTAGAATGCCGGACTCGCCCTGGCGCCGTGGCGCATTTTGGTGAGTTTTCTGCTCAGCGCAAGAAAGTACTCTTATAGTGATTTTCCAAACAGATTCGCTCCCACCTCCACGTCCCGTGGCCCGAAGCAGCGAGGATTGTCCGGCAGCGGCCCATGAGCCGAGAAGCGCTGGACGCTTCTGCCACCGGCTCGCCGCAGAGCCCCCGATGAGGTCCCCGGCGTCCTGGCCCTAGGCGTGCACCACGACTAACACCATCTTCTTCATCATGGATCACTCGGTGAAAGCCATGAGCCCGCACCGCAAGGTGGCCTTCTCGCGGCTGCTCAACAGGCAGCGGTTCGAGAACGACGAGCTGGAGACTCTGTACCAGCGTTACATCTTCAAGCTCCAGCAGGCCTCCATCGCCAGCGTCCTGGCCCTGTTCATTGTCCTGACGGCCTCACTGGCCATCCTCAACTTCGTCTACGCGCAGTTCTTGACAGTGTCCAACGTGTACCACAGCGTGCACTGCCTCACCTTCGCGGCCATCTTGATCTTCATCAACACCCGCTGGATGCAGGACGGCCACGCCATCGTCATCTGCTACGTCATCCTGGTCTTCTGCGCCCTCTTCAGCGTGGTCGCCTTCCCCGTCGACTTTGGATTAAGCAGCCGGGGTGTCAGGCCCACTGCCGCCGACGGCGTGTGGCAGATTGTGTTCGTCACTTTCATGTCGTACTCGATGCTGCCCCTTAAGCCCTACATCTCGCTCACCATTGGGATTACCCTGCCCCTGGCCCACGTCGTCGTGTCCATCGTTCTCGTGGCGGAGTTCAGCGACTTCCTCTGGCAGCAGGTAAGCTCTTGCAATTGATTTCTGACCCAGCTGTTGAGCAAGTGTGGCTAAATGTACATGTATTCCAGCTGGCGTTATATGCACCTTGGAAGGGTGTGATGTGCGTGCAAACTTATAGTAGGTGATACTTGAACGTGTATTTTCATTCGCAGTGGTCAATTTCTCACTCCTAGAGTTGATACTGGAATAGGTTGTGTGTCCCAAATTGTATGTATTCAAGTATACATGTATGCAAATGTGTGTCTGTGCAATCAAAATGCGTTAACTTCCAGTATCTGAACCTGGAAGAATGCTGTTTTAAAACTGGATGGCAAATGATAGATTTTCAGAAAGTGTACTGTAAAACAGCAGTGATGATAATTTTGGTAACCCTCTGATCTGCAGAAAAATGCTTGTTTTTGGCATCCGTCGATATGGAAAAAAAATATGTAATAAATATATTTTTTTAAACATATTATTTATGTATGGAATATATACCAAAATTGGCCCAATTCCATATATGAATAATATATTATAAATGTCATCATTATATATGTAAAGTATATGCTATCGTGTATGAAATAAATACCTGAAATATATTCCTTCATGTATTGTTATATATTATAAATATAACATGTTTTGTAGCATATATGTAAAGTATATTACCGATATATGCAAGTATATTATAAATATATTATGACATATCTTTTTCCATTTGGGCGACCTCGGGCACTAGGCTGAGAAAGTTAGGTTTTCACATGCTATACCGAGTTAAAATTGTCAAACACAATTACGTCCAGCAGGGGCGATGAATAAATTTGTGCTCAATTTTTAATGAATAACACCTTCTCATTAGCACCTCTTACAACCTAATGCTGAAACGGTGTTTTATATGGGGGAGGGTTTATCCTCAAAATGAAGGGAAGGTCCACCATATGATTTGATTGTTTACAGAGCTTTCTTTCGTGAATTTTTCTGTATGTGTATTGTCCTAAAACCACCCGATTATCCACGGCGCTGAAAACAAGCCAAGTTGCAACAACAGAACACGAGCTGGACCCTCGTGGTGCCGTGCCATTTTTAGGAGCTCAAGACAAGCATGAACAAACCCTGGAAATTAATATTTATGCTTCCATTCACTATATTGCTGCTAGGGAAATCTTCATATTTTTACGATTATTTTGCATGTTGTCAAGCGCGCGCAAATGGCGAAAACGTGTTCCCAGAATGAGAACTGAATGGCCATCCTCATTTCCATGGCCATAAAAAGTGTAATTTGCCAAGGGTTGAACCCCCTTCCTGAGCAGATGGGAGGGCTCGAACCCACCTGACTCCGCTGTCTGGCAGCATGGGTGTGTTCGGCAGCAATGCCCGGAAATGGCCAGGTGTGTGCGCCAAATAACAATGCATATCCTAGCCCTCCTCCTGCCCTCCTCTATTCTTCCCGATATGGAAGTGCTAGCGCCTTCCCACGAAAATGTGGGTTAAGGTATGCCCGGTTTCGTAATTCAGGTTAAAACAATGCGCCTGGGGTCACCCGGGTCACGACGCTGCCGAGAGTCCTCCGTGGGCGACTCTCTGGAAGCTGCCTCGCGAAATCAGACTTCATCGATTTTATCAACCTCAGCCCTGGAGAGAGTATCGCAGTGCCTTAATGTGACTTGTTTAGGGAAGCCATTTAGGAAAATTGGCCTGGTGGCTGGCACGGCATTCGGAGCGGTTTAGCAGAAATCGCTTCACACTGAGCAGCTCGACCTTTGAGTGTATGGAATCTCGTAATAGCTGGAGATGAATCCAGACTTTGCGTGCTACATGTACAGTATATACAGATAATACAGTAACACTAGAGACGAGCTTCATATTCAATTCAATACACCCACAGGCAGCACCTGAGGTGCCATTTTAAAAAAAAGTTTTGGTCAGAGTAATTTACTATGAGAAACTAAAAATTTCGGGGTTGGGGGCTGTAGCCCCCTTGTCCATCGGACATGCATGTAAAGTTGAAATATACATTAATTACTGTAGCATGTGCACATTTGGAGCAGGTACAAATGTTGAACCTTAAGGGAACAAACGTTTTGAAACTATATACAATGTACACACCCTATGGAATACTCAATGAAATCAACTGGACAAATGTACAAATGTTGATTGCACGTGTACCCTTCACTTGTGTTCCTAGTGGTACATATGAGTCCACATTTGTACCCATTCATATTGTACCTTGAGGTACAAATATTAAAATCATTTACTCCCTTTGGGTACATATATGATAATCATTTGTGCCTAATTTTCAACACTTTCACGTGCATATGCCAATGGCAAATGTGCCTCCAAGGTACATTTGCATTTATTTTTTTCTTTTATTTTCTTATTTTTGCTTATTTTTGCAAGCACCACAAGGGTACAGAAGATGACCAAATGCATACATTCCACGGTGAAGGTCTTTAGCAGACATGGATGTGGGTCATTTCTTAATGAAAGGGTAGCCAAGTCCTATAATGGGGTGCAAATGTTCATTTGTACCCCACAAAAACTGCATTTGTACTTTTATGGTTTACAGTGTAGGCCTATGCAGTAGTTTCGCCTTGGAACCGTTAGTCATTTTGATGTTGTATTTTAGCCCTTTCAAGATTCCAAGGTATGTCAAGAGGTTTTGCAAACGTAGCTAGTTTTATAGAGGCATTCGTACTAATCAAACTTTTATGTGGCTGAAAAATATTCCAGACATAATGCAAAGTTTCCTGACTTTTTCGAATTCTCGATGGTGTAAATTTAGCCAGAAAATATTACCGGTGTTACGTGATTGTGCAAGGAAGCCTGTTACCATGCATCCCTACCAAAATAAACACCAGTAATATAATAACAGTGACGACGAATGCTCGGGCGCAAATATTTGAAATGGATACTGTAACATAAACAACGACTAAATGGGTCATAATTTATCGCGAAAGTACTGTACACCCGTTTCGCCGAAACAACAAACATTGTAGCTCGAGATAACCAATCCTAGTCTGAGCTGCTGTATGTCATAAATTTACTCATGGCATGACATTTCCAAGTTAAAATTTCAAAGTCAGACGGTCTTGTTTCAACTTTGACCCATTCAGCTCTGAGAATAATGCAAAATTTATTAATTCCAGTGGGAACATAGGATTGCATAGTATAATATGTGCAACCCTCATGCAAATGCAACCCCCACATATGATTGTGCTCAAACCCTCAACACGTTGCATGTGTATACGAGTATTTCATTAAAAAAATGTTGATTTCCGACCAGTAACGTTGATGCAACTGCCAGAGTTAATATTGAACTATTGCATCTATTGCATGCTGATATTCAAAACGGACGTTAAATAATATTTGTAAGTTACTTCGCAACTGTAATAAGAGGTTTTGAAATGCAAATTTACCATGCTATTTATTAACAACTGCAAATTGAAGGGTTACAAACTCCATTTAAGAGTAGACATAATGTGAGCTTTCTAAATACATGCATCAGTTGATTCTCTTAACTGATCCTATGTAATTGAATGTTGACTATAGTCCTAGGGATTTCAGAGTACATTACGTCTCATGACCTGAACAACCATGGAACGTAAATGATTTTGTTTCAAATAGTCCCAGGAGAGTCCAAGATTAATATTTCAATTTTCAGTTCAATTCAGTATACCCAGTCAGCACCTGAGATGCCATGTGGTGGTGAATGAGGAAAATGAATGTTACAGACATTCAGTGAGATCGGTATTAATACGTTTTCAAAATCCCCTCCATAACACAATTTGCAACTTAATTAAAACTTAAAACACACTTAAACTTAAAAAATAAAATACCACTTCTTTAATTTTACTGAAAAAATGACTGCTGTGTAAATTTTAATGCAAGAATGACGACCCCTGCCAGATCGTCCCTGCCAGGAAGAAATTGAGGTGTGTCCTCCCCTGAGTCACATCAGACCGTGAAAGTGCCATCACCTTGCTTCACTTTCTTCTTGGCAACGTTCTAGCAAGTTCATGGGCATCACACGTTCGCTAATTAAAAGCTTATGAATATACATCAGTTGGCCGTAGCCTGCGAATTGAATTTGGAGCCAAGTGTCAAGAGCCTCGTGACCCGAATGGCAATTGAAAGTCTGCAATGCTTTTGTTTTCATTGCAGGGCAATTGAGAATTAGCGCAAGATGGGCCAGGCTGACTGACTCATTGGCAGGGCAGTCGAATGTCGACCATGGTGTAACGTGTTCCCATTTTTTTTTTGCAAGCGTTGTGACAAGTTTATGTAGGCAGCTCGTGCGCGTAGGCATATCAGCCCTCGCGCTGCATCTAATTATTGTGACACCAGTAATCAGACGCTGGTTCCCAAAACATACGAAATTAATGAGGTCTGGGAATGGTGGGAAAAACTGCAGGGTGCATGGCCCTGGCCGATGACGCATTGTTTCACTTGTTCGGGGATTGGAATTCGGTTATGACAAGTTCATGCTGCTATTCTTGCTGCTGCAACAAATGCACGAGCAAAGATTCTCAGGGAGATGTGGGTCAAGTGGCCCTTGTCGGATGGAAATTGGCCCGGATACTCCAGATCATGCAGAGATTCGAAAATCAATGCTTTTTATCCCTGAATAAAAATTGGAGAGCCAGTTTATTCTAATTGAGAGCGGATTCCTTAGCTTGTGGCGAATTTGATAAATTCAACGGATTGTGTCATTTTTCTGAGCAACTTTAACTTTTCCAAATAGACCTACATGTACATACTCGAGGAAATGGATGCATTTGCACGAATTTGTTTTCAATGAGTCGGAGAAATGCAACAGGGATTGGTAGCTCAGCTTAGGTTTCTAATATTTATTCAGGACATGCAAATCATGTTACAACCGTGATTTACATGACGTTGTTTTGAACATAAGTGGTAAATACACGTATACATAAGTATGGCATTTATTACATTGGTCTGAATGCTTGCATTTTTAATGTTCAGGATCACAAGAAAATTTGTTCTAAAAACTGAAATTTAAGAGTAAATCAGGGAAGATGAAAATTTCATTTCTTGGAAAACTCGCTCAAGTAAATGACGGCATTCATAGCCAATCTTTCATTCAAATCAATTTTTGCATTTTAGTGATCAGGGTGGTCGGGGATATTTCTTTTAAAAACTGGAAGTGTCAGGGAAGTTGAACATGCATTCAATCATTTCTTGGGGATCCCTGTTCTGGGATGCAATGCACAATGCACATATAACCTGTCGAAATCGCGATGTGAGATTCTGCGCTTGTCTATTTGATGCATTTCCATAATGGTTCAGATTTTCTATGCTAACTTTAGTCATAAAAATGTGTTTTTATCACAAGGACAATACTGGCTTGTAATTTGTTCAATTTTCAAGGATGACTGTGGCCAAAGTCGACGTTTGGCTGCACGAGGATTTATGTCAGCTAACAAGTCATCCGCATGATAGGCTGCAATTGTAAGTCAAGCCAAGGCCTAATGCGTGAGCTAGGCCATGCCAGAGCCAAGTATCGACCATCTCCTAAGACATTGAGATGGCATTGATTTCACTCTGGAGAACGCAGTTATCCCGTGCAAATGAAATCTTTAAAACCCCAGGATTGATGCAGGGCCATCAGTTTATTTGCCTTTCTAGTTGGATGTTGCGAAGATATTTTCTCGCTAGGCCGCCGATTCGATTTATTTGAACTTGTGCTTCTGATTGGGTGGCTTTTGTTATCCCACAGTAATCCATATGGATGGCTTGCACAGGTTGGAGACCTTGAAGAACTAATGCTTCTTTGTGCAGTTTGATTTGGAGTTCAGTAATGGTGTCACGGAGGTGGTTCACTCTTAGATTACAAACTCCAACTCAAGGGCCCAAATTGGCTCGGAGCAACTTCATTGGAGCATGGTCCATACTTTGAAATTTACTGCAGTTCTGGTTCCATAAAATGGAATCGTTAGCCTTGAGAAAAAAAACATTTCATAAATTGAAACTGCTGAGATGAGGGCATGAGAAGTTTACGTGAACGGAAAACCCATACTGGGCCATAAAAGTGCATGTGAACGTTCTTCCATAACAACAGAATGGTGAGATGCAAGATGCCTTTCATTGTTCTTCATGGTTCTGCAACGTTGTTTATTGGAAAAAGCGTTGAACTGTCGTCCAGATCCATAGCTATGCTTTTTTTCGTCCAATGGTTTTTTCTAAGATAGAATTGTGTGGAAATTAGTTCTTTGGACTTTTCCCAAATTATAGTACCTGCATGCAATCGGGTCATATAGGCCTACTGAAATGCAATTGGGGTAATATATGCAATCAGGTCGTTTTGTTTTCTATGCTTTTTTATGGATGCAAGTCAGAAATCTAATTTATTTTGTTTTAATGCACTTCAGTGCGCATAAGCTTGAAGATTTTCAATTTTGTACCAAGCAACTTGGAGTTCGTGATATAATGCTGGGGTAGCCTATATTGGAAACGACGCAGCCGCTGTAATACGATGGTTTATATATGTTTTATATATAATACATGTTTTATATATGTTTTATATATAATACATGTTTTATACACGTTATAACGAACAATGGCATTCGACATGTTGCCAGTTTTTACTATTTGATGTTCATGGGGCCGAAAATAACCTTTAGGGCCTACCTGATGAGTAATATTAAGGTAACGATTATACATGATGTACATGTACATGTACATGTACATGCACATGCACTGTAGAGACCCAGCCGCGATGTATCCCTTGGGGCTAATAGATAACGTCACATTTAGAAAATATGCTTGATTCGGATCCTTATTTTATATGGTTGTCATTAGATTTTATCAAAGTTTGAAAACCATCGCTTTGCTGGAGAGTTTTTAGTGATTGGTTACCGGGTATCATTTTATTTTAACTATACTATATAACTATACCAAACATCTGCATAATCCAGCTGTTAGGGAAGAGTTCCCTTCGCCTTATTGTTGTTCTGCAGATCACTTTATTTAACTACATTTTAATGTATAACAGCATTGGTAGTCAATGGGAGGCGTCAATATCAGCATTCCACCTAATTAAGAGGACATTGGTATTTCTACTGCATGTTCTATCCGCTCTACCGATATCGAGCTGTATAAACAAAGCAGTCTTACAAGGGTCAGGATGACTACTTCATGCAGACATGCCTATGCATTAGTATTTCATTTCATTCATTTCCTATCTTCAGTTTTTCGAGTAACATGAAAAAAATGAAATAAATGCAACCACAGGAATAAGTAATTGAGCAGTTTTTGTGATTTGATACTGTATGATATGTGCGTAGGATCGACAATTTCGCAAGTTATACCCATTTTAACTCAATCTTTGTAAGAGTTACCCTTGACCTGGAAAACATGAAAAGTCATGAAAATTCCACATCAGTAGTACAGTATGTTTCCATTAGTATAGTAACATTGGCTGCTAGTCTGCTACAATACCAGTCCTGCATCTGTAGAAAGGGGAAATTCCTTTTTTATCCGCATTGCACCATTGAATGCAAATCTGACTTTCTACCTTCCTTCATCTTTTTACATTTGCTCAATAATTAAGCTTGATTTACATCTAATAGTGCAATACTGTCGAAAGGGGAATTTCCCATTTCTAAAGATGCAGGGCTGATAGTGAGGCATCTCTTGACTTTGTGAAAGCAAATATACCTCTTCTACTGATATGTTAATTGTTAATCAAACTATGAGACATTGACGCTATTATATTATCAATTTGAAATAACTAATATGAATTTGTTGTTCGTAAGGTAACAAGAAATTTAGATTACTTTTTATTTCAATCTAAATTTGTTGTTTTTAAGGAATCAACAAATATAGATTAGTTTTTATTTCAAATTGATAATGTACAACAACCATGTCTCATCGTCATAGTTGGGGAAAATTTCATTTACGGCAGAGTTATTAAAATATCCACACATAATGCATTAAAATAAATTGCGTCAATGTGAATCCTGCAAGCTTTATCTAATTAACCGTATATCGGGTTTATTCCGTCTTATTTAAGTGGGTTTCATTAATGAATCATCAATCAAAAATCGCTCAAGCTCAATTGCCGTATTATTTTCTCCACATCGGTTCGTTAATCAACACGAGCTAAATATTGGCGTCAAATAAATCAAACTGATTTCTAACAGTCAGTTTTCATTTCGTTTTCCTTTCATTCGTAATCCACACACTACTTTTTGTTGCCAGGTACATGCATTCGTGCATATATCTGTAGAGGTGGATCGTAAAGTGAATATATTCATGCATAGTGCAGTAAAAGCAACACAAGTTTATTGACTGCTAGGAGAGAACCAGAAAATCTCGTAAAAGCAGTTATCTCACTTTTAAAAGACTTTCTGTTGTTTTATATTTCATAGTGCGTGGGAGATTTCGAAGTGGTGGTATCTTCCTTCGACGTTTCTCTTCAACAAGGTGTGATAAGAATAGAAAACAAAAATCCACTTAATTGGGGCCAACGTTTGGAAGCAAATTGCACTGCTTTCTAATTAAACGAATTCTTGTTTGGTGCACTTTTTTGTTTTGATTTTTTTTCTTCTGTCATTACCATTTAGGTACACGTGTCAAGTTAAAATAGCAGATATCTGGAGGGATTCCAGGCATCTGTGAGAAACCCGCTGAAGGGTCATGCACGTTTTAGTCTTGAAATTCTGTAACATCTGATGAGGACACCATATGTTGGTGAAACATTAGCAAAAAAAAAGAATAACTGTTGAATACAAATATATTTATGGGAGTTAATGCACCATGTGCGGCTTTTCGTCAATAGAAGAAGTCAAAAAAGTGTATGCAAACGCATATATTTTATAGTTTCTCAATCTATTTTGCTCATTTTTTTTAGTATGTTTTGTGAAAACTCGGCCGGGTAGTGCGGTTGCCATTATCATTTTGCATATACAGTGTACTGTACAGTATGCGCGCTTTTGAGAACGTATTATTGAAGGGCGGTCACACATTTCTGACTCACTCTGTACTTGTATGCGCAAGTGGGATGTTGGAAGGTGTGTGGATTTTAAGTAAATGTTGCTAATAGACTAACAAGAGGAAACTTACGAAACTTCTTGGAAATCGTTCAGCAGCAATCTTCTTAAGCCATTAACGAATTATTGTTTTCAATTGGTTAATGGTGAATTCGTCGGAAAAAACATTTATTTAATTTCATTGTTTGCACTACGCAGTTGGACTACTTTTGTTTCCTAGCAATTGCACACCAAACAATTAACTAAGTTTAGTGTCACACCTACTAATCGAGTAGCGTGCATGAGGCCACGTGATCCGCACCCATTGCAAGAATTGAGATACTATTAGTCTTTATTGAGATTGGCGTGGTTTTCATTACTCGGATGGATTGCAATTCAGTTGCTGGTAAAATTTCCGCGTGATGCCAGCAGTTTGTTTCACAACAAATTGTCACGACAAAGGCAGCTTAAACTGTCAAGAGACAAATTCGTCTTACTTATAGCAACGAACTTACTATAGCTATGCAGTTTTGATGCGTCGCGAGTTGATTTGATGATTGGTGATTAAACTCCAAAAAATTAGCACAGGTTGGCTAGGTGACGTGAAACGACTCGCAATTTTAGCCCACTCGTTTATTATTGGAAAAGCATTTCTCGGATACCAAAAATCAATAGAATTGGGAGCATATGCTCGTGAAGGCATTGCTGGTATGGGCGAATTCCTGCCGCCTAGCTGTAAACTTCTTTGAAGCAAAATAAACCAACCATGAACCTGGCGTTTGCCCGAACAATACGGATGATGCAGGCATAGACCGCTATTTTCGACAATAATAAAAAAGGGAAATAATGAGCCGAATTTACGAAGGATGGAAGGATTCGGGGAACCATTAATGCTAAAGGCATGGAAATCGATTTCCAGCTTGCTGGAATCGTCTTGGAACATTAGCTTAAAAAACAAATCAGTCATCTATTTCTCTTATTTCCCGTGAACCTTGATTGGTTATTTTTGTAATTCGGTAATAATAGTTTGAAATTCTTAATATTTTTTCTTAACTTAGCACTCTTCAGCGGATTTCGAGCCAGGTGGCTTAATGATTTCACTCCCGCCTTACATTCGGGAGTCCTAGATTGTAGTTTTCGTGGTTTCACACAATTTACACAGTCAAATGCTGGGATAGTTTCTCTGAAATCCTTATCCTTGTTACCCATGTAATTCCCTGTATTGGGCAAACTTAACTTACTCACTGTCAGAAATAAGGGTATACTGTATGGGTGTGTAACCTGGCCATCCTTCCTCCAGAAAATGGCCGTAGTTGACTGTGGGGTATGATGTACGAATCCATACTAAAAATTCTCCAGGAATATTGTATGAAACATTTCACCGAAAGCGATGTTCTCACAATGTCAATGTATTTGACATTCCAAGCTTTTCAATTCAATACATGTACAACTATCGGGTATCACGTCTCACCTGTGGTATTTTCTTTAATGTTTTCAGTAGCAGATCTGCCAAATAGACATTAAGCACGCTCGTACCATGGTAACACTGCAGATTTGGATATCTTAGTTGCCCATTTGAGCTCGGTAGCCTACATCCGGACATCATAGAGGATGTTGTGCCATCTGCCCGGCATTGCGCTGAAGTGTGCGTTCTGCGACTTCTGCATTTTCCTGAATTTCTCAGATGCAAATCTAGATAATTCACATGGAATACGCTCGTATCTGGTAACACAACCATAAAATTTGAATTTTGGCTGCCCATTTGGGTTCTATGGAGCACTCGGACACTATCGGGCATCTTGCGCTGGTGTCCGGCAGGGCGCCAAGATGTTCGCCCTGCGATTTCTGCATTTTTCTATAACTTTCCAACAGCATTTCTGACAAATGTGCATAACATACCCTCGTATCACGGTTTTCCAATGGGATGGCTATAATGCGACCGCAGAGACCGAAACGGTCGAGCCATGGCAAGTCGATCAGACTCCACGAAGATCCACATCAGGGATGCTCTCGTTCCTAATTGAATATTTTTTCAAGGCTTTTTGATTTATGGAAACAAAACCGAAAAAATGCAATTTCCTTTTCGCCCGCTTTTCCCTTCATTGCCCAACCTAACAAGATTCGACGTCGGCGGCGCTTCTGCCAAGCGTCCACTGAGGTTTGCGCAGAAGCTAAACCTAGTTGTTCACTCGGTTCTCCCGAGTGTGAAACTGAATCTGATAAGAGGCTATCTATCATCGGAATCCCAGCACTGCAGGGCCGCTGCCGCACTGCTGCAAAATGAAACTGAAGATCAGTTTTCGATAGCTTATCTCCCAACTTTTTCCCATAAACCATTCTTGAGCTGGTGGAAGCTGCCTGCTTCTCCAGCGCTAAACCCACTTGCAATGGCGTCTGTAGCTGCAAGCACGATCTCGTGCCAGGTCACGAGGCTTTCCAGAGAATTGAATAACGGTTTGAAGGTCCGCAACATGCATTCGAAGTGGTTTTAAATCAGATTGCCTTTGGATGTCGCATACGAAGTCTACCACGATAGTGCTTCCAGAATGGACACATCCAGACAGTGCAGTTA
This sequence comes from Cylindroiulus punctatus, assembly GCA_034695085.1. Classification (NCBI taxonomy): domain Eukaryota; kingdom Metazoa; phylum Arthropoda; class Diplopoda; order Julida; family Julidae; genus Cylindroiulus; species Cylindroiulus punctatus. Next base: position 12,869 of record JAQFYZ010000949.1, read on the forward strand.
CTCTTGGCGGTATCCATAGAGGAACTAGGTCAGCGCTTCCAGGCAACTATGTTGGCAATTTAAGACAATAAACACAGCTGTTCTCAGCTACTTCTGTTCTCAACGTTGTTCCCAAACACGATCCCAGCTCAGCTATGATACTCATTTTTTGTAACCACTCTTAATGCGCAATGGTAATGGCGAAAATGTTTGGACCACATTTCCTCCGGCTATATTTAATTTGGTGTACTGATCTGAAGCATAACACACATTTTAGGCTGTACTGCACACAGGAAATGTGCACCTTAATATTTTCATCTCACCTCAACTTCAAACATTAAAAAACGAAACATGTATGATATTAGAAAAAATAACTTTATACATGGAAACAACAATGGAAATTGTTTGCAGTTGTTCATTATACTACAATTGTGCAAAATCGGCACAGAAATTGTTGACATAATGAGATAATTCCATCATTTCTAATTATGAATACATATTATGAAAATATTTTATACCGTTTTTAATGATATGATGCTAGTTTTTTTTGCTTCCTTAAACAAACATTACATTTTTTTCAACCTAATAGGAATGAGTATGACACTGTGAAACCCAGGGAATTTATTTTCCAGAAATTAAATTAATGTCATGTGTATGGAACAAACGGAATGTCCATGTATACGACATACTGTATAGGGCATTTGTCTGTTTTCCTTTCAGCGTATGATGATAGAAAAGTGGGTATCCACCATTTGGATACCTAGCTTGTAAGTTTTCAAAAATGATTTGTATGAAGTGTTCTGAAAACAAGGCGGGGATCGAACACTAATTCAATTCAGCCGATCTTAAATAGATTGGCTCTAGTAAAGTATTAACGCTTTACAATCCATGAAAACCCATTATTTCAAATAGCGTTTTTAAATTAGTTGATCTTCGCCAACTGCTTTTATTCGTAATTTAATACAACAGTTGTATAGTAATTGATGTAAAAATCAGACTCAACCAAATTTTATTCTCTACAGCACGACGTTTCGATGACTTAACATCCTCATCAGGTGCTCCTTAACAAACTGTTAAGAGCACCTGGAGCACCTGATGAAGATGATACGTCATCGAAACGTCGTGCTGTAGAGAATAAAATTTGGCTGAGTCTGATTTTTACATCAATTACGATACTCCCAACCACTGCTAAAGATGAGGTCCATTGATTAACAGTTGTATAGAAATTCGACCCCCTGCATGGTGATCCAGGTTTCCAACTTACTGGTGGGGTTGGGGTTGTGGTTTCATAAAAATACGTGCCCTTAGTTCACCATATGAATAGTGTATGTAGTAGTACATATAAATATTTCTGGAAACAATGTTTTTAAAGAAAATTCACTTTTTCAGCCAAATGGGGATTATGCCGAAATCTCATAAAAATGCAACGTCTGTGAATGTTTTTATCATAACAACTTGTGCTTCAGAAAGCGATGTCACGTGACGTCCTCCATTGGTCAATGCCCTAAGTACGCAGCGAAGTTGATCTGGTGTATTTGCACCATCTATTAACTAAGAAACTCGACGATTCCGACTGACTTCTGAAAGCGTCCAAAACTATTGGTTAAAGTTGTCCAGCAGCGGTTATGGCCGGTTTCTTCCACCCTTACATCAAGTTACATGGTTTATGCCGTTGGTGGATTGCAACGGAGATTATCAGATTGGCCCAAGGCCCTAACTTGTGCTCTTCGTAGCAGAAAATTGCGTTTCCTGAAAGAAGTCTGCCATCCAGTTGCTTTCAGTGTTTGCTGTCATGGATTTTTCATTTGTTGGCTCATCCATTTGCTCTTTTTCTACTTTCTTTCATCCCGTCCTTTGTGCTATAACAATTCCAGATTTTTATAAGGTCTCTCGGGGGTTCTGTACTGTGTAGCCAGAGCCAAGCAAGGTCCTCCAGCCGCATACCTGTGGAGTCCTCAGCCTTGTATTGATCTCTGCGGTCGTGCCCTGCTTTTCTCATCGTCACTTGCTCATTTGGAATGACGAACGTTGTTTTGATAAAGCTGAGGAAATGGCGCTTTCAGGCATTTTTACAAACCCCAGCGCTGTTAACCGCTTAGGGATCCGTTAGTGCACGAAATGACCGTGTTAAATCCGTGGTTCGCCTCCCTGTGGTATTCACACCAAATTAGAACAAACATCTATGCTGTCAGAAAATTCCAAGGCATCTCGAGATAATCATAGTGTAGATATGCAAGTGAAGCTATGCAGGCTTCGCATCTAGAGCAAAGTGCTTAATGGTGTATAGATTTCTGTTGTTTTCTTAAAATGTTGGGACATCTCCAAACTCACTAAGCAATAGTAAATGTTAGCCATGGATCTTTCTGTGCATACTTAACATGTCGTTTTTGCTTTTCGTTTTCTCAATGTGACTTTGGCATGAATTCCAGCAACGGTGCAGTTTGGTTTGTTTAGCAATGTTATAATTGTTGAAGTGCATTTCCATGATTTTCTGAACTTAAATTTACGCAATTTTCTCAATCTTGTTTTTAACTATAGGAAAATGCGCTATTTAAAAGGCCAGTTTCCATAATCGGTCGCCCATAGACGCAATACAAAAAGTGTGCAAGACCCCTATTTCGAACAAGTTTTTACTAAAAATGTGCAATTTTGGCTTGGTTACCTTTCCTAATTTGCATTTAGACAATGCCGTTTGAAGTAAAATGAATTGAAGTGTACTGGTGAGTCCGAAGCGCATTTTCTTTGGTTAAAAATGGGTTATAAATGTGCATATTTCATGACGTGGAGCGCCTGCACTTGATGTGCAACATAAATGGAAATTGTTGGCCACTCTTGTTAAAAATTCACCTAGTACTTTTTTTCAGTTTATGTCATATTGCATATCACCTTGCTAGCTATTTCAAGGCTGTACTGCACCTTAAGCCCTGCTGCTGCCCTCCTACCGTAGACATAATGAAGGAGATTTTCTCCTAACGACGCGTAGACTGGCAATGATTGCCCTTGTGGAAGACTGCCAAATAAGGATATCACGTGGTTACCTAAGTTAGGTTACGTTAGGCACAAAAACGAGGATAAAAACGAAAAGCAAGAAAATAACAACAAACAATCAAAACACTAGGATGCACCAGAAAAGTATAGTTGAAATATACTGAACATATTTTGTGCATATTTGGAGCAGGGCATCAAGTGATACAGACCATTGTGTTCATTGACATGTCGACCTTATGAAGCTGGATGCTTTCAGGATTACCGTGCTCATAATGCTGCTGTTTGAACTTAATTTGAAAACGCCGCTCTTTGTGTTAATGGTTGGAAATTCCATTGTCTCTCCCCATGGATGAGTTCACCGAAAATTAGTTAAGAGGCGCTGGAAACGCTTTCCATGGCAGCCTGTTCGCTGAAATATGACCAAAAAAGCTTTACAGATGAATTATGCATAACGGCCTTATTAGAGAATTAAGCTAATGGGGATGCGCTGAAAAGCTCTTAGTTTTGCATAAACATTTTCGCCTTTCAACCGTCATTGGCGGTTGCCCTACGTAATAGAATTTATTGAAAATGTTTTCAGAGTTATTGATCTTTTACCGCACTCGCGCGTTTCCATGGGAACTCGTTTCCCATGTACCTTTGAGCGCGGAAGGTGAAGCGGGCGATTCGCAAACGAATCACCCAAATGCAGTGTTTGCGGGTCGAGGATTGCAGTAAAAATGCAAAGCGGTCACTCTTAACGCGATCGATAACAGTGACATGAACTAAAAAATGTGAGACGTGCAGTAGAGACGATAATGGTACATTAGGCAGCACTTGCTGGAATGCCTGGCATTGCCTTGCTCCTTTGGTGAAGATGTCTTGGGCTATGACTTACTTCTTACTTGGTAGTAAATTATTGCGGCAACGTGCCGACCTAAGTGCAATTACGTAAGGTCACCTGAAGAAAGGTGTGCGTTTGCATCACACACCAGTTACCATAACATCTGAAGACCTGAGCAGAATGACCAGTTACATTTTTCACGGTAAAATGTTCAGAAACGCGACGTTTTCCAACAAACGATATGAAAAAGTATACACTCTAAACGGAAAAAGTACAAATGTTGAACCTTAAGGGTACAAATGTTTTGAAACTATATACACACCCTATGGCTACATATATTCAACGCATGTATACCCTTGACATGTGTTCCTAGGGGTACATTGTACTTTGAGGTACAAATATTTAAATCATTTAATCCCTTTGGGTACATACTGTATATGATATATGGGGTGCAAATGTATACATTTGTACCCCACAAAAACTGCATTTGTACTTTTAACGGTTTACAGTGTAACTTAGCCAAGTTATTCAACCGTGCATACTTAAGTAATCGATTTCTAGAAACAATGTAATTTTGCTGCTAATTTTTTACTCGTAATGCTGGATTGCATTATCAGCACATTTAATCTTCACTTCTAGAAATTGATTACTGTATGCCTACTAAAGCATGTGCTGCTGAATAACTGGAAAGTTGATTTTATCTCATTTGTTAGAAAACGCTGTATTATCGGAAAATTTTACTGAAAAGTTAACTCGACCGTCCAGGTGTATGACTGTGTTCTTGGATAAATTGTCCTCAATCTCTGCCAATTCTCAACTTATTGAAGTAAAGACAACTGGGTGATTAAACGTAAGCATGCAAGACTAAAACATGTTTCTTAGGTATAATTTACTGTTTTGGAACGGTGCATTTCAAGTGTTTGAAAGATTAAACTTGAATGAGGCATTCAGGACTGGATTTAATTTCTAGATTTTTCCATTGAGCTGCTGGATTAGGTAGTTTTAAATCACTATGTTGTCATCGATTACTTAGCATGATAATCGATGGCAATGTATGGCATGGGTTATAATAGCACGAGTTCGACGAGAAACCAGATGCAAAGGTTTTGCATCTTTAAGGTGGTTGACCTCCTCAATCCTTTAGTATCAGTTGACAGTATAACGACGAAAATTGCACTGGTCGCGTGCAGCTTCATTCTTAGCAGGAAGTTCCGTTTGGGTTACCGAATTTAGCCATTTAATATTCGACGTCAACAAGCATTCGTCATGGAACATAAATGTCGGCTAAAACAAAAGTCGCTTATTAATAATCAATATGTGGCGCCGCTGAGCGCTTTTATAGGCGTGTTCTGACGTGAGCTTTTGTGTGTTTTAGTCAATATACACTGAGTTACATTTAATGCTAACGTGAGAATCAATTTTTTTGCATCCATGAATGGGCAACCACGCATGACAGACGTGTAGCTATGGTTTGCCCGCTTCAGGGGCAGGATGGAACTCTTGCACATTTGTTGCTACACTGCACCAATGTTGGCATTCATTTTAGTCGGTTGTTATCTGAAGCCAGCCAAAATGAATCTTAGCGATGTCAGCTGCACTTTCGAGTCTTCACGTTCGGTCAAATTGTGTGACAAATGTCACGTGACACTTTCACGAATACGTCCATCCTAATAATGATATTAGTCCAGTGAAGTGTAATGACCGGAAGGATGAAAGTCGATAGGTCGTCTCTTGTCTAAAAGCATACCGGGTTTTTGTATAAAAGTAAAAAAAAACACGTTGGAAGCATTTGAAGATTTCTGTGCCTTTTCTACTTTTTTAATTTTTTTTTTTTAAATTTTATTTTTGCATAAACTGAGGAAAAACATTGGTTGCACAAAACTCGTATCTTACTTCTGGTGGATGATTTCACTAAAATCTCAAATACATTTAGGAACAGGAATATATGCTTTCACAACAAATTTAATATTTTACAACCATTGCTATTTACTTATTCAAATGAGGGATTTTCAGATTTTAATTTGCCCCGATTATTCCTGTATTTACTTTTGAAAGCTCGGCTCGATTATTTATATTTAAAGTTATTTCTTTACGCTGCTGAAGTCGCTATTTACAATACAGCAATTAATTGTATATGTAATGTTCAAGACACAATGTTTTACAATGGGGTTTAAAGTGAAGCGTTGTCTGATTATAAATACTTTAAACGTTTATGACTGCAAATGTAGCTGCAAAAAAAAAGTAGAAATTACTACTTTTTTCAACTCCCTAAATTATTTCACGTATTTAACTCTTAGAGAGTATACCAGCAGGCGGCGCTATAACCGCTAGAATCGAAAATGGCGTCTACAGAATGCCAGGAGAAGTTCAATGCGTTTTTCTGGTACAGTTTGTCATGATATTGAATCTCCGATCAGTGTTAGGCGTAATTTCCAAACGGACTCAAAGAACCTGTTCCTTGTAACTAACAGCTTTTTAAATCAATTTTTGAAATAAAGGTACTACTTTAATCACCCTGTATGTGTAATAGCTTATGAGCTTAATTTGCTTTAATCTAACCTGAAGTTTTCCCGTGGTGTTTCAGATATGCTTTCGATCAGATATGCTTTCGAGATATTAATTACTGAAATGCTTTAACATGCTTTTGTTTTCATGGTTGATCATTTTGTCTCACATTCCAGTTTCACTGTTATTTTCCCGAGTTGCCATGCTGAGCATGCTTAATTAGGACGTGAATGCTGCAAGACTAGTCCTACTGGCTCAGTTAATGGTGTTTGCTATCATTCATCCATCATTTACACTACAGTATTCCAATTTCTATTACCCTCATTTTTTCTTGGACCTGGTATTAATAACTGTAGGCCTAGGTCATTCATGGCCATAAAAAACGCATAAAACAGGCTGTTTGCAAAGCAATATTTCTCTTGATTCACGAGTGTGGGCGAGTGGGCATTTGAGCCTGTGGTTAAATTAATGTCAATGTCCATATATTTTTCCTAATTCTATATGCAAATTGTGCATTTTAATATCAGTTACTGTATGCATGTGTTATCGAGGTTATATATCCAAAAATGCATGTACTGTTTATTTTATATTTTGATTGCAGAAATCATTAAGAATCAATTTTACATTTTTTTTTGGATATTTCTATAACATTGATATCAAATTACAACTTTCCACTATTTAGAATTTCCCATCACTGCATGAGTCTATTATGCATCAAAATTAAGCACTTTTCGACAACACTTTGCTATGGCCAATATTCTGTATGAAATAGTTTCCTATACGATGGCATAAAACGGCAAAGAATTGTCTAGTCACTCGTTCTTAGCTACATGTATACGCAGTATCTATCATAAAGATGTTTCCATTCTTCTTTTCTGACCTGCGACCCTGAAACGTTACAATTGAAAAGAAATAGCGGGCGGTTCTCGTATAATTTTAAATAAGGTTTTGAGGACATGATCGTAAATTAATGTGGTTTTTGAGGTGTTGCTAACCCTGTTTACACACATTACAGGAGGGCAGTTATGAAATGGAACAACTTGTCAAAATCAATCAACCCATTTCAAGTAATTGGGTCATGATTTACTGAATAGTGCACGATTGCCAATAAATATACAGTATAATGACTGATTCAATCATTTTTTTTATAAAATATCTTCGCACGTTATGGAAAATAACGGTTGGTCAGTGTGATAACAAAAAACAGCCTTTATTGACAACCAGTTGGTAATCGAGGTCAGTTTATTTAAGTGCGAATGAGGAAACACGAAATGAAGTTCAAGATGTTCGTTTTCTGCACGTTATCTTATTTTCAAAATTCATAATTGAGCAGATGTTTGTAAACCATCAAGGCTATATTCTTTAGCGAAGTAGGTCATAGCGTCAGAATATGCCCCGTCAGTCAAACATGTACACGATGTACATACGTTATGCTGGGTGATTCAGAAAGGTGTTCCTTCTTTAATGGTTGTAGTATTCCTAGCATTCCTAGTTCTAAATGAAACGTTTTCTGACAAATTGCGTCCCGCTCTACCACTTTTAAATTGGAACTATTGAGCTAACATTGCAGGATAACGAGATACACTTCGATAAACCGCGATGGAGGTGTGGTGACACCTGGATACCTTGTTCATGACTTCCCACATTGTTATACGTTTGCCATATTTGCGTTTCGAGGGCACCTTTCTTAAGCACCCTGTGTGCCGATAAAAAAATTTGAAAATTGGTTTCTAACATTGTGAGCTGCGCATCTGAGTTTATAGCCCCGGTAAATTATTATTTATTGTGGTAATCCGCAACATATTTCGGGCACATTTTCTTAAGTTGTAAAAACCTATCAGTTATGAACATCCTTTGTGTTGCCGATTTAAATTTAGATTACTGCGAGTGTATAACATCTGTAAAAGCTTATTTCCCTCAAGACTGTTTCTTATAGGCCCCTGACGGCCATTTTATTCCATAATCGTAAATAGGCGACGTTCACTCGCCTTATAATTTATCTTGAGAAATTACCACATTTGCAACTTTAATCCGCTAATCCTACTCGTAATACCTCCCCTCGCTGAACGTGGCATTTGCATAATTTAAGACGTTTAAGCATTAGGGGATAAATTTTGCCTTGCCAAACGCATGTAAAAGGATCTATTTTCGTCCATCTGTATCGTGTAACCTATGCAGGTTTTGCAGTTTGGATTAGGCCTACACTAACGTGGTTTTGTTTCGAGGAATTGTTTATTTCGAAAATAGTCCTGTCATTATTTTGAACGCTTGGGCTGCAGCTTGCAAACTGAAGTTTTTGCATTATCTTCTTACCTCCCATTAAGACTGTCGATAACAAGCCGTATTAGACGAAAGTCTAATTAAAGAAGTTGTGCCAGCCTGCATCGTTGATGACATCTGAGAATTAACTGCCAAATTATCACGTGTCATTTTCTCGGAAAGTTGGAGTACGCATAGGCTATGGATGCCAATTTTATTGGTTTTTGTAATCTACAAATTGGTCTATGGAGAATGCTTTGACTGTTTACTCGTGCCTGTGTAGACGGTTTCATACAAGTTTTTTCCCCCCATTCCGATTGCATGTAGGCCACTTTCATAAAAAGTTCATTGATTTTTCTTAATGGTCTCCATCCGATAGGGCTGTATATAAACTTAGGTTAGCTACCTACAAAATATATTTTGTGCAGCACCACTTTTATTATTAATGCAAATGTTGCATGTCAAATGAGAATGATGCTATGCGTAAATAATGTCAGAAATAACATTCCCTATTCTGGAAGTTTCCCCATGCAGCCATAGACAAAATGATAAGGCGCCCTGTGGATTAAGTCATTTATGCTCTTATCTGTTAAAATAATTGCTAACTCCTTTATGAATATTACCAGTTATCCCTTAAATGTTTTTACGGAGGCTATCCACCAACCACTTCCACATAGAAGTGGATATCCTCTCACATTCTTCAAGGATGACAGTTTTTAACTCTGCACATTAGAGTAGGCTACAGATATGTTTCTTCAAATGGGTCCACAAATGCTCAATAGGACTGATGGCTGGGCTATGTGGTGGTCATTCAAGCAGTCGAATCTGGTTCTCTTGAGATTAGATGATACAGTTGTGTACAGTATGACAAGGGGCATGTCTTGCTGGAATTTCGCATGAACTATATCTCCTCCAGTGTCCCCTCCAAATATTTGTACCATTGATGGCAGAAATGTCTGTTCCAGCATACTTTCATACGTCTCTGAATTCACTGTAAATGAGAATTGATTACTTTGTAATTACTCAAATGCTTTTTCCTAGAAATAAATGTACAGTAGGCCTAATCAGAGCGTTAAAGGTCCCCAGGGCTAACCATCCTGATTAAAAAAAATTTGGTAACTCTTTGAATTTTTAATGCGCATTCGCTTTTTATGACTCCACTTCGTTTTAAAACGAAGATGCAATGTTAAATTGTCTAGCAGTAAGCGAATTTAATTGTGTTAAGAGTCAGCTAAGTTGCTAAAGCATCGTAACTGCTGTTGGGCTCATTCGGATTTAATTTAAATTTAAGATTTGCTGCTGGAATTCTATTCGCCTTTCGGCGGCGTTTTTATTGCTCGGAAGCTATTTAGTTAACGGAAATCCAATGTTATCAGGAGTCTTCAGCATCAGTGGAGTCCTTATCTCAGTTCTGCGAGCAAAACTGCTCAGAATTCAATCCAATGTATAAACGTTTCTTTTCCTTCAACATCGGTCATTAGTTTATGGAATAAAACTTCTGGAATCGTTTCAGGATGGCAACTAAGTCTTCAAAGTAGACTCGCTTACTTCGGGACGGCTGATCTCAATTTAAATCCTAACTTGGGTTGATGAATTGGAAAAGGCACTGGGGAATGCTTCAATAGCGATTCTGCAGCATTTCTACAAGTGTCCCAGGCCCCTAAAAGCGTGCACTAATGCTCGCTAGTTAACTACTGCATTCAATTCCCTGGGTTGTGATTTTCGAATTTTACTTGATGAAGTTTGAAGGAACAAACAAGGGTTTGCGCTGAAACCTTAAAACCAAATCATCATTTGATGAGACTCAATGCGGTGTATCTGCTAACGAGAAAAGAACACCTACATGTACATGTATACTGTAGATTGACATCTGCATGACATTTTGAACACCTTGTGTTGATCCCACTCACAATCCCAAGGGGATGTTAAAGTATTATGTTATCGTCGGTATTTTATAAAACATCGGGGTGTTCTACAAATTATTGCACCGCCAGTGGGCTAACAGCTTGTTAGCCTGGCAGTGATTGCCTGATGGTTGGGCTGCAAAATACAGAAATGATACAAAAAAGATAAAGAATCGATAAAACATAAAACGAAAAATAAAAAAAGAACATCCGAAAAGGTAAATTAAGTCATGTAGCTAGGACAGCTCGCTTTCTAGCATAATAGACAATTTGGGATGAAATATACAAAATGAAGAAGCACTTACAGCCGAAGACTTTTGTAATAACCTTGTACATGTACATATTTATTGTCTGTTTGGAGCTGGGCATAATTATGTGTATATATTATAAATTCACTTTGGACTTTGGATTTCAATTCATGGCTACTTGGTCATCAAGGTGTGTAAATTACGTTTCACCTGTGGCGTTTTTTAAAAATATACTTTGTTTGACTTGACATACATGTAACTCAAAGATGCTCAAAGTTTTACAACAAAATATCAATATGATTGGTGTCATCATTAGGGAGTGGCGGTGAAAGTGATGACGAATGGTGGCACAGACCTGACATGACATAAAAATAAGCTGTACTAAAATGTCGTGGCATAATATGTCACGTCCCCAAACATTTTCCTGATCAAGATTTTAATTACGAGTCCTGATAGACTTGGAAAATATAAAATAAGGTTACCGGGAAAGTACATGCTTGCAGGCTGAATCTGACCAGTTGTTTCCAATTACATTGCCTTGTTCGTCTGGGAAGCAGTCCCGGTAGGCTGGACTAATCCGAATAATTAATTAGGAAATGCCACTGAGAATAAGAGGCAAGATGGCCACTGACGATGAAACTTAATTACGAGCTACGCTGCCCACGTTGGTTTCCTAGGCAAAAGCTCAGCAATTAAGTCTTACAATTTACGGACGCCATTTTGGCCACTGGGTCGCCATTGTCGTAAATCCTTCCATCCTGCTCTGAAGATTCGCCCCTTAACCTTTCAGTGCCACAATGTGCTTCCTGCTCCGAACTGATTAAATTAGCTTTTCATCTGGATTTTATCTGGACAGGCCCATTGTGAAACGTTTCATATCGACCTGTTTAAGGAAATTAAGAATTTGCTGGACTTTTTCCTCTAATGACATGTTGAGCAAAAGCTACTCGTGGCTGGACGTTCAAGATTCTGCCACGACAGTTGCATTTGTCCTGATTGTAATTAAGTGCTATGGTTGCGGTGCAGTTACCAAGTGCTTTTCGGATTTCTAATCCGAGATTTTCAATTTGTTTCATATTTTCTTGGTATAGTAACCAATGACGCTGTGACTATCTCGGTCAATTTCCTAGTATGGAAGCTGGATTTACCTTAATTAATGGATGGACCTTTCTATTGGCATTTTAATGGGCCTAGCAATTGATGGTGTTTTGCTTAAGTAAAGGCCTCATTTAATGAAAATAAATGGCTTCCAGGAATCTGGACCAACGAAATCTCATTAGCACCAACTGCTGATTAATGCACGTGTAACTCTGGAACTGTAAAACTGATAAACCGCAATGTTTGATCACGAGTACACTATAGCAGCAAACTGTCGAACATAACGACTTTGTGGTTATATGCATGCGTTCCAAGCATAACGGCACAATTTCGGACTGTGCATGATTTAGTGACGCTGTTCATTTATGAGCTTTTATTCCTGCAATTGTAATATACAGAGGGTGATACAAGGACGTCTTATGAATAAAATTCCAATGCAGTGAGTGTTCCACAGAAAACCTGGAGGTGTCGGGATATTGGAAAGAAATCAATAAATACATTTCACGAAGCTAGTTAATGGTCAAAACACAAATTAAGCGATGACAATTTCTGTGGAAGAATTTTATAATAAGGTCGTAAAGTGTATAAATAAAATTGCTGGTTCGATCTTGATAAAAATGACAACTGTAAACACAGAGAAGCCAGGTATGATGGGGGGGATGCTTCATGTCAGGATAGTTTCTAACTTTGAATTATAGTTTCAGTCCAGAAGGTATTTCATATCGATTATCGTTTTTACAACAAGTCTTTCCTGATATATTGTACTTTGATTTTCTGGGAATACTTTTATTCCTACAAATTCTGCATTTACAAGCATCATTTTCAACAGGTATATTGATTAAAAACGCTATTTCGATTCAAGTGAAGGTTATGTAAACTTAATCTTGGTCAGTCCAGCAGCAGTCACCCTTTTTTGGTTTGTGGTTGCATAGAAAATACATTATTTGTTAACCTGGAACAACTGAGAAAGTCAGGGGATGATATTACTCAAGTTACTGAAGGTACTGAGAAAGCAGCATTGTTATTTAACATCATCTTTTCACCTTAACTTTGCACCTTACTTTAAAAATGCCCTTAATTTTCACTTTAAATCGAACTTGCATTTTCTCAAAAGGTGTTCAGTAACTACAATTGATTTCATTGCAAATGTTGGTGTCCTTTCCATCGACTACATTTATGAACAGTCGTTGAGCTTGTACACATTCATTTTAATCACACTGTACAATTTCTAACACCTTTCGAAAGCAATATAAAATCATAATTACCGAATGTGTAATGTTGCTGGAGTATTGCAACGAGGCGCTCATACAGTCGTAGCTTTTCGCTCGTTCCTGATGTGTAATTTAATTGTAGTGTATCTGGGCGTTAACTCTTTTGTGGTCGCGATGGAAAGAGTCATACAATTTAATTTTCCCCCATTTTTCCGCACACAAAGGATTTGCTTCAGTGTGCAGCCACAAATTAAGAGCAAAAAATTGTCGGTTTTCATCCTCGTTTCCTGATTGGCAAGTTGGAAATGAAATTGTCTGCTCTTTTTGCTTCGTGTCCTATATGAGCGTGTTTCCTGCTTTTCAAAGTTTTCATTTGGATTTTCTGCTTCGTTTTCATACGTATTGATCGAAATTATTCGTTATTCAGATTATCCAGGCTTTTTGAACGCGCACATGTCATGGACTGACTGAATTCGCGTTTCCAGGCCTGCGTGATGGCGCTGCCAAGGCAAACATTGCTCTATTTACATTGGCTTTCTCCTTATTTAAAGAATTGTAGTATTTCAGCTGAGCTGCAGTAGTATCCTTGTAAGAATCCGTCTCCATGCAAAACCAATCTTTTCCATTTAGCGGTATTGATCCGTATAGTCGCATGGAAAACTGCGCTTCATGGTATATCACATGTAACAATTAAATAGAATGTGTACAGCACAGCTTTTGCAAGGTTTGCACTGTTCTGGTTTGCTAAAAACTGCGAAAGTTAACGTTTGAACTCATTTTTATTAACCACAATTAGTTGAAGCATTTCGCGACGTTTCGAAGAACAAACTTCGTCTTCAAGTGTACATATTTGAACAAATACTTGAACAAATAATAAAAATAATCGAGAAATTCAAAATAACAGGCCAAAAAATTCCAAAAACTTGAAAAGTAAGCAATAAAAGAAAAGTATTCTTACTTTACTTACACTTAGGAAAGCGTGAGTTTCCTTACTGTTGGGATGGAAATTCAAGTGGAGTACACAATTATATGTAAAACATAGAATCACATCATAGCAAGCTAACATAGAGCAAATACTAGTGCACCATGTCGCTGTTCAATGGGAGCACAGTTAATTGAAATCAGATGGAAGGGGGAAACAAAGGATTTAATTGCAAACATATATAGGGAAAAAGGGTGGTTAATTTAAGTTGAATCGTGATGAAAGAAATAAGAATATGTGTAAACTGACGAAGATTAGATAACATATAATGCAACTTATTAGAAATGAAATGGTAAGTGTTCGATAACTTTGTTAGCAAAAAAAAAACAATCGGTTAGCGAACGAACTTACTGTTAAGGTTAGCTTAATGTTATCTAACACTGTTATGGTTAACTTAATGTTAGCTAAAAACTATTAAGGTAAACTCAGTTTTCTAAAGCTGTTATGGTTATCTGTTATTCATCTTTAGCTTACACTCTAAACGGAAAAAGTACAAATGTTGAACATTCGGGGTACAAATGTTTTGAAACTATATACACACCCTATGGGTGCATGCGTCCATCGCATGTGTAACCTTGACATGTGTTCCTAAGGGTACATTGTAACTTGGGGTACAAATATTTAAATCATTTCATCCCTTTGGGTACATATATGACATATGGGGTGCAAATGTGCATTTGTACCTCACAAAAACTGCATTTGTACTTTTACGGTTTACAGTGTACAAACTTGATGTACAAGCCTGTGTATTTTTCAATAAATACACATTGCTCGCTGGTGATTCTCCTGATTGCGGTCGTTAAATTTCGCTTGCTACCAGAAATAGCTATTGCGGTGCTGGAAATCAAAACTTAATTAATTTCGTATAGCCCCACCTAAGTGCAAATCATCATTCATGTCTTATGATGAAATGCCACTCGTATAATAATAGACATGCATAAACGCTTTTATTATTCCAGAAATCCAATATCCCAAATAATGAGCGAATATTATGGCGTTATTAACGATCCTTCCGGGTAAAGGTTGTTGGAAAAACGCTGGCATGGCAGGCCATTAAATTTAACTTTCTTTACGTAAGCCATTATGTGCTAGCCACTGTGCGATGATGTATGGTTTGCCCACACAGTAGCTTAAGGTAGGATACATGAAGATGCTGCCATTATCTTCTGCAAATCTTGCTAAGCCCACGACGAAAATACCTCGAAAATGCGTTTTTCAAAGAAAATACATTGCGGTAAAGTCACTTAATGAATCGGTTACATTCTTGGAATTCATTCGTTTGGTGGCGGTGTATTTTTCATTGGCCTTCCGAGACAAAGTTTCAATTTATCATAGTTTATAGTACATTATTTTGTGTAACATGTTATCGTTTTAAACTTAGGCCTATGGCTATTTGGTTATATGGTTATAAGGGTGTGGTAAAAAATAGAGTTAAGGTTATTTGCAACGCAAAACACGCATATATGTAACTATCTCCAGAGAAGAAGTAGAGTTGATATTAAAAACTGATTTTGGAACAGGAGCTATACTAACTCGTATAGTGTAATTTTGCTTAAACTAAACTAATCTAAAATTACTTACAAATGTATTTCCGATTCAGCGGCCCAAGCTTCCCCTGACCGCCAGGCAATCACTGCCAGCCTAAGAACCGTTAGTAAAAGCTCGATAATTTGTCTATGCCGGCTAAGATGTACAGCAACCCTTTGTCTTTCTAATTTCCTTCAACTGACGCATACATGTATTACTACCCGCTATTCATTGAAGTTTCTAAAAACGAACAGCTTGCAATCTGGTTTATTCGACATCACAGTGTTGCTGACGTAAGTTTGAATCTCGTCTAAGAAAAGTTATTTCATTTATGCTTTCATTTGTCTTCAGAGTCGATTGCACAGAATCCATTATCAGTCTTGGATAATGAGATATCTGGAAACTGTCGCTTCATAAAACCCGCGTTAATCTCACATTAAACTGAACAAAGGTCGGAGGAATCGGGCATTAGTTTTGGCCATTATCTACATTAATCTAAAAGCGGAGTTTTAAAATGATTTATGCATTAGTCGCTCAATTTTCTGGATCGATAGATGCGCTTGTAATTTAATGCGGGAGATTAGGTTTTTCATTTCTTTTCTTTACTCTCTCTCCTGCGAGATGCAGGTTAAAAAGCTGTTTGATACACGCTGGCATAGGAGTTAATGTCGACGCTCCATTACTAACGGATTGTGTTGTGTGTTTGTTGAGTACGTAAATAGGATTTCCTCCAATTCTTCCAAAAAATCGATATTTCGTTCGCCAATTTCGCTTCGGTCACCCGTCCTGCTCCGTTTCATTACCAGACTTTGTTTTTCTTAGCGTCCTGACAGCTTTTATTCATTGCTAGCCTCGGCTCTTATACATTCAGATAAACTGGAGTAGATTTCCTTACCTTGACTGCAAATCTGATCGAATTTCACAGCATATAGAGATTCGCGTTTCAATCCTCACCTAGCAGAATAGCTTTCGTCACCTCCGAAATCGTCTTCTGCCTTTGCAATGAATAACTAATGTCGCTCGCAGTGTCGCAGAGCTTCCGGAATAAAATTTCAATGAAATTTATTTCCAAGCTGAAATGGGAAAAAATGCAGACAGGCTTCAACTTTTTACTGCATGATCTGGTGTTTGAAACTTCCGAAAGCAATCAAAATGCTGGAAATGGAGACATGTGCCTAAATTCAATGTTGTTATTGAAACCCGAAAACCCGGAATGATCTGGGGTGGATGGCATGGACAGGTCAAGGTAGTTTTGGCAGAATTATTGAACTAAGTTGTTTAAACGTACTGAGTGGCTTACGTACATGCACGATGATTTGTGTTTGAGTTCCTAATGATGTTCAGAAGCTTATGTTTCACGATCGCTGCAAGGATATCATTTATTTCTGTTAATTGTTGCAATTATCGCAAGAATTCGATACCTAAGGAAAACGTCAGGTATCGGATGAAAATTTGTTTATGTTGCAGTATTCTGTACAGGGTATTTCAGATACAGTTACCTGCATGGTTCAAAATTGGCGAAGCGTGAGCATTTAAGGCCGATTACAAGGTCCATTGAAAATGCGTGGTAATTTTCGGACACCCTGCATAATATTTCCACCATGCAAAACCATGCAA
>JAQFYZ010000950.1:0-29998 GCA_034695085.1 Cylindroiulus punctatus
TCTGTAATATGGTATTCCATCAGTAAAACAACCGATGGATTTGTGCACATTTTCAGCTTCATTGTCCACCATACCATCGAAGCATTTTGTTTATACAGCACGATAACATTGTTTTGAATATATGTAAATAGACCTAGCCAAATATGACCAAACTGTAATACAGTATACATAGATCATGTATACCAGTATGATACTAATTTCCCTAGGCTATAAGAAAAATGCAGGCAGTGACACCGTCATGAATTGCAAAAACGGCGAATAAATATAGCCAGACAAGAAGTGCTTCTTAAAAAACAATGACACCAGGAAATTCGATAAATGTACAGACAAATGTCTGCAACATACATGTACATGCAAGCATCGACAATTTTTGTCTTTATCCGTGTCTAAAAACTGTCAGTCGATTCGCAATTCAAAGCAGTGTGCAGTCATGTCTGCATTTACAGTATTTGTGTAAGACGTCGACTTTTCTACTGCTATGGATACTATCGCAATAAAATGACCCCAATGATGGGATGGAATAAGACAATAAAGACTTCAACGATCGCTATACTCTAAATATACAAAATAATGTAAATGTAGACTCGCGTGTTGTATAAGAGCGTAACGCGTAAAAAAATAGACATTTAGTCTTATTACAATTTCAAATTTTTGATTCGGCGTCAGCTGCAAAACGAGATAGGAGAATTTTTGAATTTACAAGTATAAGAAATCCGTGGCATAACTCAAAGCTACATGTACAGTATATCCTTCAGCCACTCATGCTTACGAAGTTTTCACGTTTGGAAACTTCTAAAGTCCTATAGCCTACTTGTCCTTTATAGGAGATAGTACTGTGAACAATGGTCGCTAGTCAATTTACAAGAGGTCTGTTGGATTTGAAAGTACATACACAATGCAAGGTACTTGTGAGGTAGTTATAGGATTTGTCATTTACACGTACAGTTTGTTGAATGAAAATGCCCAAATTTAAACAGTTTGACAATTGTATTGTTGATCTTCATGCGCGTTACATGTATACAGGTAGTAACATAATCAATGGTACAAGTGTCTATGGCATCATATTTGAATAGACACCTTGCCAAAGCATTTAAACTCTTTGGTGAGAATAACAGGGTGATCATTAAGCCCTACATTCATTGTAAAAAGTAATGTAAAAACGGTATTTTACAAAAACAAATTTAATATGAAATGAACAACACTTTTAACAGTTCCATTACCTTTTCGAAAATAACTTCCTTGTACCTCAGTTTATTAAATGAGGGCAGACCAATTTTTTTTTGTTATTGTGGCAATAGCAAATTGCAAACAAAATCTTAAAACTCTCAAACCTCTTTACAAAAACCTGAAGCCTGCTTTCAACAGTCAAGTTACACACATGTAGTACGTGATGTGCTCGCACAACGCATGGTTGATGCGATATACATGTATTGTCTGTTATTGCTCCTGAGGCTGTTTTTGATCATATATATTCATATTGCCTTTGTTTCCTGTATCAAATACAGTATATGGCCCATCAATATTTCTTATTTTGGCCTCAGGAGTTTACACAGTATACACGGATGTATAAACAATTCTACTTTTCAGAAACAAATATAACAACGGCTCAAAGAAAATATTTCAAAGAAGCTCTTGTTTGCGGAAATATATTGCATCGATTCCATGTCAACATGAATTATTTTCCATAAACATATGAGCACTGTAGGAAGCCAATTCATATTCATTTTTTCCACAGGCAAAAATGACAATGTTTCAGTTGGGCATTTACAATACACAGGATAAACACATTAGTTTAAAATTAGTTTTAGGACAGAATTGTATCTATATATGGTTGAAAATAAATACAGGGTGATATCATAAAGGTAGAAAAACTCTGAATGGTTCTTATTTCATGCATTTGGTTCATCGGGAGTACCAGTAGACGGCGCTGTAACCGATAGAATCAAAAAATGTCGTCTAGATATGCAGGGAACAGCGCCGCCTGGTGGGATTCCCAGTGAACTAAATACATGAAATAGGGATTTTTTTTTTTAAATTATCTTATGTAAGTAATAGTTATTTCAAAGTTCATGTTTATAATGAGGCAGGACATTATGATTGATAGAAATTGGGAGATTTAGGGACTTAGAAGAGGTCGGGGGGGCTTCTAAATTGTTATTCTAAATTTAGGACGACGAATGACAGAGACGTCCATCTCTAAACCATAAAAATGGCCATGCAATAGTCCACAATTAAAATTTTAAGAATATACATGTATATAACGGCTTGTAATCTCTTGGATAGTATGTGGGTTGTATACACAGTGTATAATCGGAGATTAAAACAAAAAAATTACTTCTGTAACATTGATTCTAAATTCCTGTTTAAACTGTATGGAGATGTGCAGTCTGACATAATAATGAAAATTCAATATATTAAGATGCATACATACTATAAATAACAAATAGGCAGTTCACCAATGGCTTCAACATGCAATCGCAATTTTGGGGATCGGAAGATAACGTGTTTACGTACAAAAGTTTGTTTTAACGAAAAACAAACAATTTGTTCCATGTTTCATCTTTTATTGTTAGGTTGCCCCTGTCAACCATTACTTCATTTAAGTCTAAATACACACAAAGGCCTTCCATCTGTAAAATTGAACTTGATGTATTATTCGTTTCGTCATGACCCCAGGGTTTATTTCGGATTCTTGAATCAACAGAGTAAATTGAAAAACCGAGCAATTTTGATTCGCTTTCACTGGGACTGTTATTTCTTTTGTTCAAAGTAAAGTAGTTTTTCCTCAACATGCAGAGGACCGAAGCAGCTTTGTTACATATCCAGTACCAGTCTGCTTTCAACTTCAATTGGATAGAATAGTTGTTTTTAAAGTACACGGGTCAAATTTAAATGATTTCACTAGTTCATCGAGCAATATGCACACACTCGAGTCAAACTTTAACATCTTTGTTTCGATGCAAAACCTTCGGAACACGGTATACCATGGTGACTACAAATATCTGAGTACGGAATTCACATAGCTTTTCTGGTTTTCCAGGTTCAAAAAATATCACAACGATCAAGTCATGTTAATGAGAAATACAATGACAGTATTTGAACGACCATTAAGGAGATTAGTGGTATGGCTTAATTGCTGAAACCGCCTTCTCAATAAGGCACCTTAACATGTCGGCATTTGCTACATAAAAGCTTCAAAGTTTACAATTTTCAGTAAACAAATGCATTAGCTCAGCTCGTTACTTCATCCTTAAGAAAACTGCGAATCCAAAGAGGCTACATTCACATACACTGACTAAATGTAGTTTCATACGCGAGTCGCATCTAATCTCACCCTTAAGCGAATGGCTAAACAGGAAGAAAACAGGTCAAGAATTATTCCGAAAAACATCACCCGACAGCTGCTTGGAAAAGTCTCGAGTCCTATCTCCAGCAAGTTTTCTAGAGCAGTCAGTAGCCAAGCCAGAAGTGTCCTTCAGCGTGACAAATGGCACAGTCTGAAGAAGCCATGATAACCATAAAAATGAGGCATCACTTTTCCAAATCCTCATAATAGCAGAAAATCCGCACATTTATTGGAAGATATTGGTCATCAAAATATTAAGACCGTGTGTCTTACACTGTGTATGGAGCCCTTTGCACTCGAGCAAGTCGATCATCAAGACGTTGACGAGAGGCATTAGATAAAAGTATCGATGTTCACCAAGGGGCATCCAGGGATAGCTGGGCCAATGGATTCAGCGAATCGTTGCCAGTAAAGCCGTACAAACTTGCTGAAGCCTAAAGGAATGCCCCAGGGATCAAGTAGGCCAGATACAAATTGGGTATATAAATTTAAAAAAGAGAGAAAGCTCTAATCTCAATGAAACAAATGTTCTCTGATGGATCAAGGCATCGCAACGCCTCGAATATATGTTTTCAAATGAGCTAGTCCACTCCACTAAGGCAGGGTTTTTTCAACCTTCAATAAGTCAGGATTTTGCCAACATTTTTTGCCTGGGTCAACTTCAGTTTCGAATAAAAACATGACTAGGATTCCTATAATCTGATGACACGATCTGCAAGAAGACTCAAGAAGCCATTGGATTACTTTGAGCGATCAGCTGCAGTTTGGATCAGTGAACTGCCAAATCTGCCTGCTTTCAATCATGTCCGGTTAACAAGCTTTGGATCCCAGCGAACCCAGAGAATTGTAATCCCATCAACAGTAGCTTTTTTCAACGAAATCTTTAAATTGTGACACAGAAGAACTGAAGAAGAACGGGTTGGTGACCAATATCATCCGGAGGTTTCCGGAGGGAATTAAAAGACGAATCTGATCCCCTCTCCACATTCAACGGAGGAATTGCTGTCACGAGAAAAATGTCAACCAGATGCATTTTTTATGATTCTCGGGTCAATGGCAGAAATGAGATTTTTTGTTCTGCATTTCCTGACATTGCATACGAGTATATAATGCAGTTGGAAAGGCGATGCACAAAGAGAAAATTGGCAGTTCGCGAACAATAGCAATGTCTGTATGTAGTTTGCGTAAATGTGTTACTCCCATAAAACTGGAAGCTTATGTTTACCAGGTTATCAGATACAGTATTTCCCTGGTTTCCAGGTAGTGTGACTACCATGATCACTTCCAAGAACGAATTATGAATAACAATTTGATGAATTCAACCGTATTGTTGGGGAAATTGTTCAGCATGCATTCCATTATTCCATACAATGTCTTTACAATCTGAGATTGTATTTTCTCATTTTCTCAGTTTTAATGTTGGAGTACAACATTTTTTAGGCAGTTTTTAGCCTTGGAATTGACGTTTGTTTTGAACTTTTGAAGCTGTCATGAGATATAATTTTCTGTAAGAGGTATAATTTTCAAAGTCCGGACATTTGCAAGCGCCTTCCAGCGTGCACACTGAATCCATTCAACACGTTGAGACTTGAAATGGAGACTTTCTAAGATACAATCGCAAGCTCTAGATGGAAATTCACGCTAAAATGCACTGATCTTACCGCATCGGCTTCTTCCAGACGGGATTCATTCCGAGCCACCAGGTTGGCTAAGTTGAGAAACACGTTAAGATGGTTAGGAGCGACTCTGGCTTGATAGGGTTCACCTGGTCTGGGCCTTGGCAGAAGACTTTTTGCCTAAAAAAAAGAAAGGATTTCTAGCTAGTATTTCATGGATAAGCGCCACGTTTTTTCGATTCTTTGGGCGATTCGATCCGGGAATCACCCGTTGATTAGCCGGGCATCTCAGTCGTTTTGCGAGAAATTTATTACTTCCAGACTAAAGTTTATCTTTTGAATTCGTGGCCGGCAAAAACGTTGCTCCTAAAGTTTATTAATCTTACTTACGAGTGCCACGCTCGGGCTAGCAATGGGCATCATTAGCAACGCTGGCAACAACACTCCCTATATGAAATCTCATTTTTGACAGATGAAAAATCTATATTCGTGCCCGCGCCACATAATGCACTTGGGAAGCATTTTTCATTACATCATTTTGCTTTTTTTCTCTCCCTCCTTTTTTCTATTATTGACAAAGTAAAAATAATTGCTGTCTGACACCATTTAGGTGGACTGCAGTCATGCAAGCGCTAGGCAGGACTACGTTGTAAACAAGCGTTTCGTACCAACCGAGATAGAAACTTGAGGGCAAAAAAGTGATTTCTGCTGAAGGATTATGATATGTGTTAGCTTGCCCTGGAGACTTTCATAAACTATTGGTGAAAATAGCGATTTTCAATAGTCGACAGTGTAGGGCGAGTGGGGACCAACGACACCGACTTATAAATAATGGACCTTGGCGCGGAGCAGGCCCTGGTAAACTCGACAGTTACATTCGAGCGAGGAATTGAAACACGATTTATCATATATTGCACCAACGTTGGTTTAAGTAAGACCGACAAACTGTAATCCTAAGCCCCTCTCCACACTGACGTTTATTAAAAGCCTGCAAGATCCGAAAGCAATCGAGGGATGCGCACCTTGGTGTTTACCTGTCAAAAAGGATTGCCATCAAATTTCTTCGCAATTATCCTTGATAGGTTTAATTCCGAGATATACAGTAAACTTAAGTACCGGTAATCCCAAATTAATCAGAATCCGATCCCCTGATAAAGGCGTTCCTTGGAACTGGGGCTCGGACACTATAAACATTTAATACTTAATCCCCCAAACAATTTTAATTAGCAGCCATTAAGGGCAATCGCATGTCATTAAGTAAAACATGGTGACAATCTCGATTGATTAAGGACATACTGTGTAGCCCATTTCCCTTTGAAAGTGCATTTAAGCTGATTTGAATCGTGTATGAAGCTAATATAAAAATACTACGAGGGCTGGGTCTTTTTGATGGCAACACTTCTGTAGAAAAACAGAATGCAGTGTGATGATAACACTTACGCCAAATGTTAGGTCAACTGACCATTATAATTCATGAAGATATTGTTCTCACCACTTACTGCGCATATTAATGGGAATCAAAAATTAATGGGAATTCAAAATTTGATAATGAAGATTTTAAATTCACCTGGTACATTCGTTTCAGAAGCCTATATTGCTAATATATATTCATGCTAAATCAAGGTTCAGAAATGCAACTTACTCTTATATATGCATCCTCAGCTTGTTTGTACATTTTCAGGTTATTATATGTTCGCCCGACGTTGATATGTGCTCCAATATCGTCTGGTTGAACCCTGCAATTACAAAAGCGCATTAATTATTCAGGCTATCACGAAGACTTTCACGAAATAATGTTGACATAAGAACAATCCCGTAGCTATAAACGTTTCGTTTTCTTTCGTCTAAATTGCTGAGGGGAGAGGACCATACCAAAAAATTGATGGTTTGCGAGTTGACGTAAATAAAGTATAGCTGTAAAGAAACCGTGACATTTAATTAAAGCTTTTTATGAAGCTTAAAAGCTCTTCGAAACGCATTTCATCAATGGAATTCGGATTAATCTGAAAGTTAACTCGCAATTAGCCGTTATTTTTCTAAATGCTTCGAGCTGCTTTCTGTCTTGTCGTGATCATAAAAGCTTATTTGGCTGCTTAAGAGCAAATGAAGCTAAACCCGCATTTGCTGTCCCTGCAGAGCGAAGTAACGTTGCCATCAAATTGCCTTTGGTGCTTCAACATGTGCATCAGCATTAATTAGTGATAGTAATTTCATTTTAGTACCATGCACCATTCTAGTCATGTAGTAAGTTCGCCAGAAATTTTAAACACTTAACTATAAAGGTTTTGATTTTTTCATATCGAAATGTTGGGCCTGACATTGGTAAACGTTTTTGTTGAAGTCATGCTGGGAAATGAAGCACCATGCATGCACATCGGAGGTAAAATTAACTTCAGCATCTGATTTTCCCTGCTGTTCATGACAGAATATTGGATTTTTTACGCTTGATTCTTTTAATCAAGGGCCTTGTATTTCTTTTTGTTACAATACTTCTAGAAGAACAATAGTTAGCTAATGGATCCATAAATACTGTGTGCTTCAGATTCCTTAAACAAATTGTTTGGGCGTGCCATGACTGCGGATCTTTGAAGCACAGAAAAAATACAGTCTTTTACGAAACTGTATTTTTCAAGAGTTTAATGCTAATTTAATCAAATCTGCCTTTAGGTTACATTCAATACAGGAGCCCATACGGCGCAGCGCTCCAGAAAGCAAATAATCTTTAATGAGTATTTTGCATTTAGTGCTCGATCGTTGGATGCAATGTTGCTAGGCAATTTAGATGACAATACACTCGGTCATGGATCCTCGAATTACAGTTTCGAAAAGAGTACAAATATATGCAACAAACGTCACGTTGAAGCTTACGTTCTTGTTTAACTTTCTAGTGGTATATGCAAGTCCCATTGACAATGAAAACATAAATGAGTTCGAGAAATACGTTTTTTCCCATACGTTTGCAGCCTTGAAAGTGCCTTGAAAAAACCCACCTCCATCCAGATCAAATCAAATACAATCAATTGGAGTAAAGGCATAAAAACTTGGATTAAGGCATGCAAAGTTCTGCCGGTAAAGTTGGTGCATCGATTTCGTGACCTTAACTGGCAAAGATCGAAATATTATGCACCGGAAATGAAGTGGGCAAGTTTCTACAAGTTTCTCCATTCGCAAAAGGGGCATAAATTCTTTCTTCAGAAAATGAATCGTTCGTCGACGCAGTTTATCTGAAACATTAAATGAAAAGGGCTTTTCGAAAATCATAAGCGTAACGGAGTAATGTTTCAACGACCTCCACCATGGTGGTGACACAGGGGCGACGATCGTTCCTACTTATTTTAATTAATGAGAGGTTGACTAATCTGCACCTTTTCATAGTTCACGCTCGTTGAGCGCGAAGCAAAGAGCCCTTTTTGGAAAAAGCAGTGAAAAAGCCGATGAAAATCAGGAGTCTGTCTAAATCCGAGACATCCACATCAGAGCTTTGAAAATGGTTGAGCATCTGGCGAGCCTTTTATCTTCAGAGATCATATATCAAGGGAGGAAGTGACAAGCAGGTTAGCTTAAGATGAAGAATCGATGGCTTTGGAAGGAAATACTATTAGAGGGGGGGCCTTAACAGACATTCACCTTTGTAAGCTCGCTTTAAGCTCACGGAGCTTGGATCCAGGTAGACTCAGCTATAAGGGGAACCCCCTTTTACTTCCATTTTATGTCTGCTTTGTAAATCACCGTCCTTGTTTGCTATTCAGTCGAGGGCAATCCTCAGTTCCTCTCATCTTGACGTTGATTCGCTTTCTACATCCTGATCTCGCCCTCCGCAAACTTATTTTAACCGCGAGATTTCAGTTTTATTCGTCCATCGGCGATTGATTCCGAACCAAGACTCGCATTATTGGTTTCTGAGTGGAAGATCAGTTTTCGGACCGGACCTAACTGATGGAAGGCAACCGGGCTTATTTCGCCCAGCTGGACGTGACTAACTCGGCTACAGCATTAAAATTATGCGACACAAATGGCCATTGTACAAAGGCAGATGTTGTACAAGTAATTCAGAGAAATGTAGGAATACTTGACAGCCTGCACCTGAGCATTTTGATGCCTTCCCCTGACGAGTGGCAATCACACAAAGCTCGTATGGATTACGAGTCTGATGACGTAATACGCAGCAGCTAGACCGCGTCTTAGTAGTCTACCCCTGAAGCATGGCAATCACACAAAGCTCGTGTATATTGCATGCGGCCTATGAGGAAATCTGACCCCTTAAGGCTCATTGAAATTGCGTTGTGACTTTGGGGACACCCTGCACAAAATTCCGAAACCCAATTTCTCCTTTCCTGGTCAACATATTAAAATAATTTTTTTTAAACATTAAGAGAGACTTGCAGATGGGACTATTGAAAAATTATGGAAATGCATTTGCTATTAATAAAAACGATAATTCTATTTTTGACCTTTTTATTTTGCTTTATGGGCGATAGATGGCAGCACCTGCCGTCTGCATGGGAATACTTGAAATTTACAGGTGTAGGCAAAATAAAGAACATCTCGATAAATTGCAAAAACGAAATGTCTTTTCATTTTATATAGTCCAGGAACTTACTGTTAATATAAACTTTGAATTAAAACATTTAGTTTCATTTGAAATTATCCTATCTGTCCAAAATCAGGTTCGAAAAATCACTTTCAATGGGTCTTCATCCAAATCTGATGACGTCACACAAGGACGTCCCTGAATACGATCTGTCAGCCGTCACTGTTATCGTCATCGATTTTGCTTCTGAACATGTCCACTGGTTAGCATGCTTCAACTGGCGTTTAACCGGCTACATTAAGTTTACTTGGGCATTTAGGAAACACGTTTCCTACTCCCCCCCCCCTTCCCTCCACACCAGCCCAGGTTGTACGCGAGAAACCGCATATCCATCACCGAATGGCCCCAACGTGTTATTAACAAGGACCGAACGAAATTTGTTATTCGAACTTCGTGACACGGTAACGTTGCAACGTGTGATTTGCCTGCCCATAATTCATTTTGCTCCTGTAATTAGGACGTAAGCGCCAGGTTCACTTCTCCCGAATGTACTTCGCCGTAATCTGTCTTTGGCACGCATGTCTAATTGATCCTCAGTGATGCAAATGAAGGCAAATAAGGGCCCCTTCCTCTTCACCTGAGCCAATTAGACACGCATAAACAAACGCCAGGCTTCGGAACACGTAGGGAACATCCAGAACGGATGTCGCTTCCAGAACGGCGCTTCTGCTTCCGGTACACCGTTGCAATTTGGGAGTAGTGCATTAGATTAGGATGTACTGGCAGTCATGGTTACATCGGCCATGATTCATCTATATGTAGATAAAATGCATGGCATGGATAGCGCTTTTTACAGCCCAAAATACGAGTGATCTGACAAATCTATGGAGTGACCAATCTCCTTTCCACCCCTCCCCAAAGTAGTGTTTTGCATTTTTCCTTAATTATTTAGTAGGACATCGGCCAACTGTGCATAAAATTCGTTCCGATCTGGTGTCACAACCTCCGCATTTGAATTTTGGTTGCCAATTCGTTAAGTTTTAATTTCTGTTTTAATGCAAAATGGAAGACATTAGGGTGTTAACGGTCGTGGAATAGTGCAGGATTATTGTAATTAACGCCTAAAGCGGAAATCGACATTGTCAGTCAAGCATTGCGAGCCGA
Organism: Cylindroiulus punctatus; assembly: GCA_034695085.1. Classification (NCBI taxonomy): domain Eukaryota; kingdom Metazoa; phylum Arthropoda; class Diplopoda; order Julida; family Julidae; genus Cylindroiulus; species Cylindroiulus punctatus. The sequence continues at coordinate 10,658 of JAQFYZ010000950.1, forward strand.
CGTGATAATTAAGAAGGGAATTCAAAATAAAATGCAGAAGATAATGACAACATAATTAATGATATGTTGTTAGACCACGGATACGTTGAAACACAATGTATGAGGTATGCTAACGTGACTTCTTTAAAGAGCGTATTATATTATTCCTAGTTCTATGTTAAACCCCTTTCACGTAGTATATAACATTGAACAGTACATGAAACCGCCCAAGTGTAGCTGCAATTTAATGCGAAATTTAGCAAAACAATTCTGTTAAACTAGAATACTGCTAGGTTCCTTGAATATTATGCATGCTAGTTTTCTTAGTGCAATGCACTGTAGAGTTAGTGATCTCAACCACTTAGCGTATATATTTTTAGTTCATCTCTTGTTTCATTCTTACTTGTGGTTTTAGTTTATTCTTTAGTTTAGTCTTTTGAGTATTATCCAAACATATCCAAAATTGCCTTCGGGTGGGTTATCCACCTTCGTGCATCGTGTTCAAATGATGCTCGAGGGAAGTTCCTCAAATGCAACGTCGTAAAGCTATAAAGGAAGGGCAAAAAAGATGGCGCGAGGCAGAAACAAAGTCTGTGGTTTTAAAGCTCCCAAGCCAGCGCTATGAGCAAATGCAAAGGCACTTAAAAGTAGTGTCAGAATGTAAATACACAGAAATGCTTTCTAACGGGCAACATTGCACGCTGTATAGCCAAGAAAATGGACTAATTAGTGGAGTAATCGAGTTGATGGATGACATTTTTAAGTTGGCTAAGATGCTGCACGCACTACGTGGCACCAAGATTTCCACCATCGTAAGAAGACATAAACGGAGCATTATGTGACACGTAGCGCGCTAAAGCCATTCTTTCTTAGACTATGGCAAAGCAGCGAGCACATACATGTACGTCCCTGGTTTATGGCCATCTCTAACTACATGCATTAGAATTCAAACTAAAAATTAGCAGCATAAGTGCTCGCTTAATTATAGTAGATTGCGATAGGGGAATTACAGCTTCGTATACTTGCTGGATGTTATTACCCGCCCAGTCATCCCTTGACGAGGAGACGGTGGCCCTAGTTTCGCCTCTGAGAGTAAATAACCGCATATTTATTTAAATAAGGTGATCACGGTGGCCTTTACAAAAGAGGATGTATGATCCAACGCACCAACGTAAACAAAGACGATACTGGAATGCGGTGAAACCACCTCTAGTTGGACATCTATGTAAGTCAGGCACGCCATCGTGTTGGGCAGTTTTCATTTGCACCAAACTTGTGCCATAGAATTAACATTAGGGCCACTCCGTCACTCGCTGGTCGGACAATTTTAAGCACCACATATTAATTAAAACCCTCATGTCGGATAAAAATTGTTTGCCCCAAAAGACAAATGGCCTGCATCAAAATTCACATTTCAACTCTATTGACAAAGTTTTAACCTTTGACACCTGTCCTTACGACACACACGTTTGTTCGAAAACATTACTTTGGGTATTTTACTTTTTTGTTTTCTGCTTAACGAAACCAAGAAAACGTTATTTCTTAATTTTGCTGCCCTAACGCCAGGCACTGCCAGCATCCGAGCCGTTAGGAGAAGTCCAACATCATGATAGATTCCTTGGTTGCTGATGAAATAATAGTCGTAATTTTCGTGATGAAACATCGACATTATATGTTAATATTGTAAACTTAGAGGACGTCAATTTCTTTCAAAAAATTAGAAAACCCTTCAACTCGGACACTTGGTATGTACCATACAGTCTGTAGTTGTCCGACATAGAGAGATCTCATAGTAAAACCAAACTCACAATGTCAGGTAATGACAAGTTTGACAATGGCGATTTGTTTTGAAATTGCATAATTTTGCGAACATTACCGAAAGACTTTCTCGTTGGTGATATCCTCTGACATCTGTTATGAATGTGTGGTCTCTAGAGTGGCTATCTGAGCAGTAAGTCTATCTTGGGGATGACTGAAAATTTGGTTTTTTGCCGTCACTACATGTACAAGTCCGTACCCGGTTGTGGCAGTAGAGAAACGTGTAAGGATTCCCAATGGCCCCATATAACCTTTAAAGATTTTTTAATGCCCGTTTGTATTATTTATATTATAAGTACGCCTTAGTTAACATGAACAAGGGGCCCATCAGCGCTGATAACGCAGCTAAATCCACTATAATTCAAAAGCAAGACGCTGATGTTTATTAATGCTCGTATGTTTTGTTTTCTCCAAGTACCTAGAACAGCATCGGCACGAAAATTTTTCAAGAGAAGTATGCCCGGATATGAAAACAATTTTCAGTTTAATGGCTCATTACGGTCTTTTAACCACGTGCACCCTCAAATAAAGTAGATGGAAAATGCTCAATTCTCCAGCAGAAAGTATTTTCGTATTGTGTTTGCATAGTAAGGTGACACGTACTACGTTAATTTAGTAACTGAAAAACGTGAAATCTTACTCACATTACTGCTTTCTTGAAGTAATCCAAGGCTTTTTCGAATCGTCCCTGACTTTCCAAAGCGTGGCCCACATTGTTGAACAGTTTGGCGTTTTGCTGGTTAACTCTCAGCCCAGCCATAAATATGGTATATTCGGACTCCCTAAAATAAACAACCACAACCACATTAAAAACAATCCAGTAATTAGGCCAAGCCATTTCATTATGAGTAACTGTGCTAGGTAAAACTGCGTAAAACAAGATGAGCATTCATTTTTCATAAATGATACCGTCATTCCATTATTTAAAGATTTTCAAATTAAAACTGGAACAGGATCGACAAAGACCAACAGTTAATTAAGGTGAAAGATATTCGATATTTCAATATATTTGAGATGTTTCCAGATTCTGCATACGTGTGAACTTAAATAACAGATATAAATGTACAGTACAAATGTATACTAACCAGTCCCTATTGCGAATGACAGTCCTGGTGGCATGAACGACGAGCATAATCACTAGAGATGCCCATATCAATCGTCTTAGAGACCTATAGAAAACAAAAGTATAACATGTAGACATCAGTCGTGTGCTATCACTACAATTTTTTACGCTGTTTTCATACATTTCTTTTCTATGTTGGTAAACATACGTTTTATAGTCTACATAATAATGAAGTTTAAATAAAAACGATGCATGTAAATATTTACGCTGAAAAGGAAACCTGATCAATCAGATGAATGTCCTGAGATGTTACATAAAGCTGATACCCAAATCACACGGTGCATCCAAACGAGTTTGCCAACCTAGTTGAGAACCTCCGTAGCTAGTTTCATAAATCCGAAGGTATGCTTTTAAACGCGTTAGGTGACAACCAGTCTAGAAGGTTCTCAACAAGGTTGGTAAACTCGTTTGGGGGCACCGTGTGGATTGTGTATGAGGTGACTTTCTCACAATGATTATGGTTCAAACTTACTATCACTCATTAATGCGCCAATTTGCAAGACTCCAATTTTTGCTTTAATTCTCTTATCTGACATGGCCATTGCTTTCATTGTGGCTAACGTTTCTTTTTCGGTATTGTGGAATATGGTATGTTTTCATCCTTGCTCATATAGCAAAATAAGATCTAAATGGATAAGCCCGCTTAGCAAGAATCTTTGTGAAAACACCAGAAATTAATCCTATGGCGTTTCAGGAAAAATGGGAATAATGTTAGTTTCTAGGGTAGGCAAACGCAATTACGTTTACCACTGACACTGTTCGTTAATTTGAAACTGTGAGATATGAACGCTTTTTTTTGTTATATCTCCTGACAAATGAGCACCAGAAGTAGGAGATTAATTTTTTCGCCGGAAATGGAATGTACCGTAGATTCAGTTTTTCTCTTTCGTAAATTATCATTATTATTACGCCTTAAATTTTCTCGGCTTTCTAAGAAAGACGTGCTCAGTTAGCTGATCCAGTCTTTAAGTTAAGCACCTAACCCTACTCGTGAAACTGCTTTAATATACAGGAAAAACCACATGTGATAAATTGCTAATATTTGGTAGCAGAAAATAGGAAATGATAGTGTATATCTTATGCAAGCTTTTCAAAATAAAGTATTTAAATAGCAACACACACTGGCGATAAATAAATAAATGCCGAATTTCCTAAATTTCTAAGCATGTTTTCTAGGCATGTTTTCATATGAAGCCACACAGGAGGCGAAATAAGGACTACGCGCTCGCGGTAGCGAAAAATATCCTTTAAAAATTTACATGCCATCAATCTGAAAGCAGTTTTCCAATGCAATTTTCATGATGCGGGCTAATACGAACTTTTGATTTATCTCGGGATCATCAAAAGACCACTGAAGTGATGAATAATAAATATCGAGGATTCTGGTGATTTCAAAGTGTGCACATGAAGCTCGTCATGTTTTAATGATTGCATGAAACTAAGAAGTTTTCAAATGCATTCACGCACTTGGTTATAATGGATGAATATATAAATTATCAAATCATCGAAGAATCTAATTATACACAGTATGTTAGCCTCGTCTTCCAGATTTTGAATTTGCCGCTCAAATACTTAGATTCGTTTACTGCTAATCATGTATATAACATGTTAGAAAGTCAGTTTTCAATTTTATTGTTAACTCTGTTCTAAAAGAAATTTGCTACGCGCATTCGAAGGCCATTATATGATTTATATGATATGAAAATATGTTGTAAGGTAAAGTGTGCCCTCTTGTGCAGGGCAGAGTGAAATTGGATCACTTGCTTAATATGGGAATTAATAGCGTCATCTTTAATTTCTAATGAAATTGGCATTTCATAGCCAATTTTATTTTTTGATAATAATGAATTTATAACTTAAAAACACTTGTAATATAAAGAATCCTATATAGCCAGTTTTAAGAGGAAAGCAGTTTTAATGTGTACTGTACATGTACTGTATATGCAACAGTAGACAATTAGTAGTAAATCGGCTCTATGATGTTGATAGAGGGTGAAGTGAAATTGAGCACTTTAATACTGAATGAAGTATTTGAAAACTTTGAGGTCGTTAGCCTCTGTTTCAAAGGAAATCGATAACTTCAATTATCATAAAAGCCATAAGATATATTTTCGATGCTATATGGTTTATGAAATATGCAACGGTCAATTGTACATGTATATTCCCATTTTTAATAGAAGCTGTCTTTCTAAACGACTCGAGAAAAGTACATATAAACTTCAAAATGATGGGGCAGATATGGCCAATGGTAAAGTGCATATCGTTAACCTGATATTTCGGGTGCAAAATGATCGCTGCACTGTTTACAAAATATATTGAATGTAAATAATGTTGACATGCTCCAGAGTACTTGTTGCAGCCTCAGAGCCTCTTAGATGAAATTGAGTTTAGATCGAGCAGCAGAAAATCCATCGAGTCAACATGTTTGTCAGAAAAATACTGTACATGTAATGGAATTGCCATCTATCGAGCTTGTTTAAAATATATTGCTCATAAACATTATGAAATCATCTACTTGATTTATAAGTAATCAACAGTTTAAGGCCAAGAAAAACGACATTTTTTAAGAGACAAGTTCTTCCTTCAGGGAAGCAGTTTTTAATTTAGTGTTTTATTTGGCCGTTAATAAATAAATTAATGTAATGAGCTCGTCAAGCTCTCTTTGCCGGTTAAATCTAATGAAATACGCCGATGCAAAAGATAGTTAAAGGCACATTTTGGATGTCTAATCCATGTTAGGCTCGAATACATTAATACAAATTGGTTGCATTAAGAAAATTAAAAGCCATCAGTTCTCGTTATTTATTGGACGAAAATGAATATTTTTCCCCCTTTTTATATGAAACGAAAACCATCATTTTTCTGACGGAGAATTACTCGCGATGTAGAATTAATGACATGTGCCAGCTAAGTGCTTAACCACTTCCCATAGCAGATTAATTGCTGTTAAATTAATTGCAAGTAACATCGTGTACATCAATCAGCATTGTTGCAACAGTCTGGTGAGCTCTTCGACTCTTTAATTGGTAATTACACAAGATCAGGATTACTGCCAGGAAGAACAAAGAAAACGCTTAATATTGATTTGTGGAGATCTTAAGAGGCATATATGCAGATTAGCTAAATCCTATCAAGAGAAATTATTATCTGAGAAATATTATTGCGCAACAATTAAAAAAAACATTGACTCGCAGCCAATAACAAAGCCATGGGTGTTCTTTTTATGTTCAAATAGTAGTATTTCAGTATCATTCTACCTCTACGCTATACACACGTTTCAATTTTGCTCAGCTCATACAAATGTCAATATTATTTAGAAATAGTTAAAAAAATTAGCTCTACTTTAAGAGTAAATACCAAATCCTAAGTGCTCCTGTTATAAGTAATTGAAATAGATTTTTGCTTTAGAAATACAGTAGCAATCCTGAAGAAAATTAAATAAATAAAAATGTCTTTATTGATGCACTCCTGAATTGAAAAAGCTGCACGATATGCAAACAGCTGCTTTAGAAGGCAGTTTTTTTTTCTGCTAAATGCAGATTAGTGGATTTTGGAATTCTATAAAATTTGAACTGATATCTTCCGGTATACGCATAAAGATAGTTTAATGGTTTACTGTGTCGAAGAGTTTCCAATTAAATTGAGCGATATCAACTACAAATTACCACTGATGGAAATCAAAGATAAACTAAGAAGTAAGGTGGACTGAACTATATTTGCACACTTACTGCTATTGTAGACACTTTAGTGTGTTGGAAGCATGGGCTGTACAAAACATTATAATGAAATGTAATCTTGGTGACTCAAAATAACAAATTGGAGCCTAGAATATTAGGATACCTGAAAATGGCCGTTAGATGTGCTTAGTTTCCCTAAGTTTTAAAGGTTCTTGTCTTTAAAGTTCGTCTTGTGTGCTCCAACTAAATTATTTAAACGCCTGGAAGACAGACTATGGCATTCCCCAATTGACTTGGAAAAATATTTGTTGAAGGTTCTAGTTACACGCTAGCTTAAGCCCATCGGCTTTGGCTACCCGTGTTTTTGGAAGAGAGGTGAAAAATCGAATGAAAGGTAAATTAATTATTTAAAAAAATCAAATGAAAATATGATAAGGAAAAAGATATTTGGCGAACTGTGGCAAGGATTCCTGGAAGTTTCTGCTAAAGTTTCTTAAAGAATTAAATCAACGTGGTTGCCCAAATATAAGCAAATTATTACTTGCAAATAACGTATTGCTCTGGAATGATATAATGGAATTGATATGATTACAAAAAACGATATCTAGTTCTCACGTCCCACAGATATATGCTTTGTGATTGCCAAATAATGAAAATAATTAAATGTACACGTAGGCTAGAATTATCAATTTGCGGAAGGCATTATGGGATAGATATTATACAAGATATTTGGCAAACTGTGGCTAGGATTCCTGAAAGTTTCTGCTTAAGTTCCTTAAAGAATTAAATTAACGTGGTTGCCCGAATATAAGTAACTTAATACATGTAAATAACGTATTGCTCTGGAATGATATAATGGAATTGATATGATTACAAAAAACGATATCTAGTTCTCACGTCCCACAGATATATGCTTTGTGATTGGCAAATAATGAAAATAATTAAATGTACACGTAGGCTAGAATTATCAATTTGCGGAAGACATTATGGGAATACAAACTCGTATTTCATGGGCATAATGCACATACAGTATCCGTAAATATCCATATATTTACGGAATTCATGCATGGCTCTATGTGTAATTTTCACAGTAAATGGTATCACCAAATTTAATGAATATAACATATTTCCATATGTGACCATGCATGGGTATACAACGTACATGGCATATACACATATATGGCATACAATGTATGTACTTGAGACCTACGGTATATGGCCATATGTGACCATGCATGGGTATACAACGTACATGGCATATACACATATATGGCATACAATGTATGTACTTGAGACCTACGGTATATGGCCATATTTAACTTTTCTATCCAGGTTTAACTTAATGTATATGAGATAAGTCCATTATTCTCCAAAGAAGGAATCACAGCGCATATAAACTTGGCCATTTTCGGCATGTCTTGAAATATAATTTAAAAGCTCGCTGGTTTTGCCTTTTAACAGCAGTACTTAAGAAAATCGATGACGACTCTCAAAACTGAAACGCGCGGAAGCGAGAAAAATGCGCGTGAACCGAGAAAAATTGAATTTTGCAATTAACGTTGTAACTTGTGAGACCGATTAATGTAATTTTTTCTCGCTTCCGCGCGTTATGTGTTTCAGCTTTGGTTCAACTTTCGTTTCCTTCTGATATCGTGTGGGCATCCACTAGTTACTTGTCCATGAACTCCTTCATGCAACGGTTAATTTCAATGTACAAGCTGCATGTTTGTAAACGGTTTCTTACTTTCAACTAGTTCAAAAAAATCTGAATTGTTTTTCAGCATAGTACACGTACCTATACACTGTATACAATTATACAATGAACATGTATGTAAATCTTATATAATATATTCTAAAAATTTGCATGGAGAAGTGGATAGACTTACTTTTCAAAAATGCAATTAAGGGATTGATGCTGCTTTGAGTTATTTTTTGTAGTATTTTTGCTCCTACTATATTTAGCATTCGTACAATGTCTTCGAAGATTTCCATAAATTATTCAGGTGAAAATGTATGTAGCCAGTGGTGCCCATCAAGAATGCAATAGCCATTTCTCTAATAATGTTTTCTCAAACATTAGAAGATTCTTAAGTTCAATTCGACTCGGTATTGCACACATGTATAAACTTCAGATAAAGTATTTCTTCAAAAGCTAACGTGGAAAGAGTTAAATTTCTGATGACTTTGTCATCAACTCTTTAAATAAGCATGGCTTTATATTGGGGTTTGTAATGTACATGTATGTCACTGGCAAGAACACTTAACTACAATTATTGTGGCTATGATTGCTCACTGATATCCCAAAGAAGCAACATGTAGCTTAATACTGTATAGCAAGACATTCTTACCTCCGTTGTGCCAAAATGATGATGCCCTGAGATACAAGCATACAAAATCCCATGCTAGGAGTATAAAGAATTCTTTCAGCTATAACGAAGCCAACCGGAAAGAACATATTGGAAGCGGGAAGAAATGGAAACACCAACAGGGTCAGACTCTGAAAATAAAAAAAAGATCAAAATTAACAATCTGGTCTCGAAATGGATACAAATTACTTATTTTCGCCTTTAGAGCAAGTCTTATGAGGTGGAGGAAAAACAATTCTGTCTCATCCTGTACACTGCGATGCAACTGACACTTTTGATTGCTGAGTTTGTGATCGCATTATTAAATTGGGATAAATTCGCATTAAAGTTTGTCCTGGAAGGATAACAGACGTGAGCACTTCACAGGCGTCTAGCTGTAACCATATTTATTATCGATTCCGACTTTATCAGTATTTTTTCAGGACGTTGGAATGACATGGATGGATCAGAAATAAGTACCAAAAATGCTAAAATTAACACCAATATTCTGTAAAGTTGGAATTACCGCGTAGATCGAGGTATTAACATACATGTACATGTATTCGTCAGTGAATTAGCTCAATACGATTCGAGCGGGAACATCTTTAAAGATTATGAACCAGACTTCATAAAGTCGATTTGAAACTCTGGGACAAACAGCATATTCGCACGCACAAATGCTTGCCTAAGAACTGATAAATGAGAAAAAGCTCTCATAGACTGGTCTATTATTAAGAACAAAAGTTGCTGCAACAAATACTGAGTAAGGAGCGGTTGCCTAAAAGTAAATGTATTATTTATCACGACGAGATAACAAATGACCAACATGACCCTAAAGTAGAAATCGAGGGAAAATCATAAATATGTAATAGCTCTATCACGACAATTCAGTGAATTTGCCACAGTAATACATGCGGCCCAATGACAAACGTTGAGCTTTATGCAGTTCAGAAACGGTCCATATCGAGAAAATTCCATTTTTCATATTGTTTCGATGATACTTGCATAAGGCTCTTACTGGCCATTTATGAGTGCGTAACACTTAACAACCACCAAGATGCGAGGATATAGGTGTGTCAGAAAGTGAGGTGGATATTGTACATATTTATTTATACCGAAGGCCCCATCCCCATGGCGGTTGCATTCACGGAATATGTGAAAAGAAGCTATTTCAGTTTCCTACATTTATGTTTTACAATACTTTAGTATACATATGTATATTGGCTATTGAAGAGCGGCCTGTTGAAAGCACTCTGGAAATGGCTCCTTAAAGAGGGCTACACGAAAGTATCTCTTTCAACAGTTGCTCCAATTTTATGTCAACACGAAGCTCGCATTACTTATTCAAAAAATCCGAATCTTTTTATAGGTTCATAACTAAAACATCCATCCATCTCTAGTCTGCGTCGCTTTCTTGAAAGTCAAGTAGTGCACCAACTGCATCCACTATTTAACAATTCTGTGTAGTGTAGTGTAGTGTAGTGTGGTGTGGGCTTATTCAGATCGAAGAAAATAATCCCATGATGTCATACTATAAAATGTTCGAATTTCGGGATAAACTTATTAAAACAGGCAATGGATACCTGTGTTTTTATTTAGACTTCTACAATTTACATGTGCAAATATACATGTTATACATAGTTAATCAAGAGCTGCAGTGCAGAATTCAATCCATTAAAGCAAATAAAAGAACAAGCCATTCTGTATTCTGCCCCCAATGTCGCTGAATTTTCGAGTCATGTAGTGCTCGTTGATTCCAGTTTTTTATTTCACTGGACGTACATTTGTGACACAATCGTCGGTCTTGCAAAGACCAAATCTGTAAATTAAATTATTTACAACGAGCTAGACCAACAAGAATTCTCTTGCTCGACCTGATTACCATTGTATTTCTAGTGGTCCTGTACTTTCGTCGCATCTTCGGATGCATTTTAGATGCCACGAATGCTTAACATGATTTAGTCGAATGAAGACATGGCGATGACGCCGCCATGTGAACTCGCATGAAAGTTTCATGTGCATAGCGATTACAATAGTAAACAAATGCAGTTATAGCAATTGTCTCGCGGTACAACGGACGTTTCAAAAAGTACTTGACCATATGCAATGTTCTAAGCTAAACTCGAAGAGAATTCCATTCATTCAGCTATCGAAAATGAGGATGCACTTCGGTATACAGTAGTTTCTGCTTCAAATGTGCGCATGCATATACAGTTTAGATCACTCATCGAATAGGTCAAAAAAAGCGGTCAGATATTCCCATCTATTTTCTCAGGTTTTTGTTTTGGGCACATGTGGAGCTGTAGAAAGTACATGTAGGATGAATCTAACTACCCCCAATACAGTCCCAAATTCCTCAAGTCAAGTAAAGGCGAGCACAACATGACATACATGAATAACTTAGCTCAAAGTATCTTAGCTTGCATTTAGGGTACCATAAAACTAATCAAAGAATAGAGTTGAAATAGTTTTGAGCAGGATAAATTTTTCTTTTTGACTAGTTTGGCAATAATTTGCATCTTTGGTATTTTTATGGAAAATGGTCACCAAAACGTAGTATTTCCATTATGATACTACGCAGTATACTAAACTCAACATGCTGATCATACGTGAAGTTCATTAAGTTTTAATAGAAGCGTGCATCGCACACAGCTGAGGTAAAATCCAGGTTTATATACAAAGCCACTGTTTAATTAGATGGTTGTTGTTTGTTCACTAATTCTTCATATATATATGAAGAAAATCCCAAGAGCCGACGGTTTTAATTCCTTTTTTTGAAAGTAATCAGCTTCCATTTCCGCGCGCAATGAAAAGCAAGCTTACTTGCGCATCGAACATAAGCTCGACTCTTAAAAACAATCCCAATACTGTTAATAAGAAAGCCAGAATCGTCCGCGGTAGCTCGCTTTGCATCTTTTGTCAAATTAATCTCAGAGTTAATCACCCAGTTTCCAAGAAAACGACTATGGCCACAGTACAACTTTCCACTTAAGTCCTTCCATTATACTCGTTGAAAACGCTCATCTCGAAAGCTGAGAATATAAGATTGAAGATGGTTGCCAATCAAATGGGATAAATGCAAGTTCAGTGTATACGGAAAACAGAACAAAATACGGGTTTATACTGAGACACAAATACGTGCTGCTTTTTTGTTATAAACTGTTTCAATCAAATGCAGTTTACTATACTTAAATTGGTAGAAAAGCCATTTCATCGAAAACGTTAAATCTGGCATGTTGATCGAATGCACAAACAAATTGATCAAAATGGGCGTTGGGGGTTTGAAACGGGTTGGAGGTCGTTCAATTATTATGTCCTTATTTTGTTGTGATTTCCAAGACCCCATGTGCTCCCCTTAAATGCTGACATAATCATGGATGCAATTTTTTCGAATTTAGTGAAGCTTTTATAAAAATTAAATCAGAAATGATGAATCATAGTTCATATCGCCATCAAAAAATGCAAGAATTTTAAATTGGTTTAACGTCTTCAAGTGCTCGTGAAGCTGCCAACTTTAAATCTCCAATTATTCATAAAGTATGTTTTTAAACTCCGTGTTAAGGAAAAGCGAGACCGCAATCAGATCTTATGAAAGATAAACAAGCTTAAAATAGAACTGCTCCATATACACTGTACAGTTGTAATGTGATAGCAAACGTTTCCCAGTTCATAAGCAGGTAGTATTTATAGCACTAATGTTTCCACAAGTAAATAAAACCCGCCATAATAACTTTCATGAATATGATTTTGAAAACTGCAGTTAAATTTGCGGTGAAATTAAATTTTAATGTTATTCAAGGAAGCTATTGTTTGTATTTAAATTCCGAAATGAAGAATGTGAAATTGTATTAAGATATCTTGAGGTTCTATGATGCTTCAAGTTGTTATCCAAAACACCAATCGCTCAACTATCTACTGGATTAAATAATATACATCGAAATTCCTCTAATAGACAAAAGATAGTACATTATCTGCGCGTATTTGATAGTGTTACTGTTAAATGCAGATACATAGCGTAAGAGATTCTACTAAATTTTATAATATTTGTGCTTCAGCTAAAAGAACTACATTTATAGTAAAAATAGCTAGTTTGAACTAAAACAATCGTCATCTTGGCATCTCTAAATAAGGAATAAGAAAGCTCATATGTATTTCAACCGTTATATTTGCAAGCTGTTAAATAATTCATAATGAAAATACGCTTTATAAATTGCGTGTATTAAGCTAATATCTCGTAAAATATAAACCCACGATATGTGATATTCGTAAGTGTTTAAAATGGCATAAACTGGCAAGTATACTTTTTATGTTCGATTAGGCTAATTCAAGTAGGTTAGTAAGATTATATAATTGTACAGGATGACAGACACAAAATTACACGAAGACTTTAAAATATCATAAGCCTGTATGTAAACATAGACTTACGATAAATTCAATATACTCCATAGATATGATATCATTATACCGTTTTTTAATGAACATTATCGCCAAGATGATAAAATCTGATAATATTTTTAGTGTATCTATAAATATTTTCTTGTTCCAATTTCAGTTGATTTCTAAATGAAATTTCAGCAATTTCTTCAGCCTTATCATAATTATCACCTCAAAAGCAGACAAAGTGCAGGCCATTTAATGTCTTGGCAATTTTCCAAATTAAAAAAGGAAATGGAGCGCATCGATTTGTGAGCCATCTGTTTCATCAAGGAAATTTGATGATCAAAGATAGTCTCTGAGAAGCAAAAAAAATCTCCAATCGATGCATTAACTTATTCGACGAGAATGTGATTTACCGTTGAAGAACTGGTAGTCCGTGATGATTAATTTAAAAAGAAATCGAGTAGTTTTCTTTTCTTTTTTGGTCTGAAGCAACGAAATTGGCGCAGATATTCTGACGTCACATTTTGTGCCCGCATTATTTAGTTTGTCTTCTAGATGATAGCACTATTTTTTATGTAAACAAAGCAGACGAAATGTTATTTCCGTTCGAGGGCAAAGATACTGTTAGGAGATATAGAGTAAACATTATAGTGGCCTCTATTATTTCGTTCGTATATAATACTATCAACTTTTGTCTTCGTTCAAATAAGGGCCGGGTTCAGAGTATTGTTTTTGCTTTAGGGTCACATTAACATACATCTGCACAACGCATGCATTTTCATTTTGGAAAAATGACTACTTTTATAGTCGATTGCGATATATTTATACCCAACAAATTTATGCGTCTGAAAGCAATAATATCCTCCAGGGCGTCCATGAATTATTTCCCTTCGTTATAACAAAAGTATTAATGGGTGAGTTATTTATGGCCACACTGCATATTCAAAAGCTCACAATATCGCAAAAAATGACACGCAATGATGGACGGCTTCATTAAAGGTATCTTTACTTCAGACCATTTGGAAATTGTCTTGGATGTATTTCGGAGTATGTCCTGCTACAAGTGTGCATAAACTATGTTTACGAAGACTTGCCTTTCCATAGTATGTTTATGAAACAATCAACAAAATGTTGCAATCTACACCATAATGCATTGCAGTACGTTTACTTAATACAGTTTGCATTGAACATTGAGGAACAATGTTTTTGAGGTGCACTTTTGAATATGTTAGGCTTGGTTTACATGCATTGTAGGTCATGTTGCATGAATTAACTAATTTTTTCTTTGCGTTTTATGGCAACTTCTTCTAAACTAACCTAAAAACGTACATGTAATTTCGTTATTTATGTACCAAAACACCAAACAATCCTGCCAGCCTACAAACCATTAGAAGACGTCCACTTCACCATTGTGTTTTTAACACAATTCGGAAGTACAGCTTATTGTCTTTGACCTACTCCAGTACAGTATAAAACAAATTTTTGAATTCATCTCAAAAATTAGGTTTGAAAATTAATGAAAATTCATGCGGTGTGCAGGCCTACAGGGGCAAAGGAAAATCGATTGCAATTACACCAGAAGCCAGCACAACCCAGCTGAAATTGAATTCCAAACTGTTATCGTTATAGTACAAATGCAAGCAAAGAAAATCATTGCAACAAAGAAAAGGAAGCGCAATGAAAAGAACATTTTTGCAAACGAAACAGGAATGCACATGGGTCGCTATTCAGTATAAAACTAAAGGTTAGATCGAGCTTGAAGCTTCTTCGTGTCGACAACGACTTAGCCTTATTTGCGATTAAAAGGGTTACGTTTTTGACTTTCACAATTGCTATTATACAGAATAAAATGTTCATGCGCAGTTCCTTAACCTTTGCTTTTGCACACGAAGTTATAAAACAAAGGAAACACAACCGTTGAGGCATTGAATTTCATAACCCTCATAAAATTCGTTGAAATTCTTGGCCCCTGGATTTGCACTGCTGAATGCAAAACAATGTGAAAATGACACAAGTCTGCACCAGCTAGGCTGATCCAATTCAAAGAAACGCTATAAACGAGTTGCACCACTTTCATATAATTATAAACGTCGATTAACTGCCAGAAAGTCTGCAGCTTTCTGGTTTAACCACCCGTTACTGGAACCGATCCTTAGTGCAACCCGCAGCGTATGTACTGGGGTATAAAACGCAATTAGCTGCCTGGAGCATTCCGAACAATTAAATCCGTTGAAACAAAAGTTTGCCAAAGCCGGTGGAGAAAGTACAATTTGCGAGACAGCATGTGCACTGCCATAAAGTTAATTAAAATGAACTCAACTGGGCACAAACAGTGTATGAAGTCTAAATGTTAGCCAAGCAAACTCTGCTCAGAAGTTATGGAAACAGGCTGACTGTTTTGGTGCGAAGGGACGCCATTTGTCCAAACCAAACCAGCCGCGATTAAGTAAAGAGGGATTTTCTGGTCAGTAAATAACGCGTTTTAATCAAATTAGTCCCATTGGTGACTTTTATCTGCAATTGCCAGAGCTGCGAAATCTGCTGGGAATTAATTGCTGCCCTGTAATTAAAGGTTTGCTTTCTAGCAGCACATGCAGGTGCACTCTTCAACTGCATCATGGTTAGCTGAATTCCAAGTTAAACCACTTTTAAACATTGTTAAACAGTTTTTACATCCTGTTGAAAGTACTGTATTTGAGATTCACTCAAATTGTGAGCACCTTCAGTAAATTGTCTCGTGATCAACAAATGCTGTATACGCAAAAAAAGGTCACTAATACTGACACCCTGGATGACACGAACAAGTGCTCGCGGGACATGTCCTATCATTCCTTCGATTAAAAAATATGACGCAGCAAATACTGCTGCAAAAAAAAAGTGCAATCTAAAGGGAGGCAGAATCTTACGGCACCTTTTATGGGCTAACTGTAGATAAACTTGCCTGGGAGGATGATGCATCAGTTGGCATCGAAATAAGGCTTCTGTCTCCATCTCCGAAAGATCAATACTGTTTTATGGAAATTGAAAATCTTTTCTGACAGCCTATCATAAAAGCATCGATGGCATATTTCGCAAAAAAGGAAAGATCCAATTTTATTTCGCTCCAGATCTCTCGACTGTGTACGCCTCTCGGTGGCGCTGTCACAATGGAAAATTAAACAGTAATCAGCAATCAAATTTCAATATAAAAATGCTTCTAGGCGAGAATGCTTTCTAAAGGTTACTGGCGGGGAAACGCTTATCGGCGTCTGAAATTGCCTTCCTAATGCCAGATATGAAACCGGGTTTCAAATTAAAAAGCAGTAGAAACCTTTTTTATCGATAAGTCATAGTTCACATCTTCGGCA
The DNA here is from genome assembly GCA_034695085.1 of Cylindroiulus punctatus. Lineage (NCBI taxonomy): Eukaryota > Metazoa > Arthropoda > Diplopoda > Julida > Julidae > Cylindroiulus > Cylindroiulus punctatus. The sequence goes on from JAQFYZ010000950.1 coordinate 27,327, forward strand.
CATTTACCTCTACAATAAGGGGGAGGGGGCGTACTTTATTTGCGTATGCGAAGCACGGATTGGCCATTTCAGCCTGTGATTAATTCAAAGACGACATGCAAGTAATATCCAATTCTGAAGGGTAAATTAAAGGATAGGCAAATGTACAAGTACTTCTTTTTACAACTGATGCGTATCCATCCATAAAGCGATCAAAAGATTCAGTGACGTTCATTTTAATTCGTATATAACTTTCTTCTATAGTTAAATCTGTTTAATTAACTCAGAAGATCAACAAAACGCGCAATGTTCTATCCAATCAATACTCTGCATTTGGGGTTGCATTCTGGCATAGTGCTTTGTTTTAGTACAGGTAGGGTGACCATAAATCCTACCTTGATACCAAAAAATAATTTAGAAGAACTTCCAGAGCTACAAGTAATGTTCAGTGACACCTGTGCTAGCGGACGGATTTTATCGTTGTAATTTTATTAAGTTTTTTTTGTTTTGCGACCATTTTGGAGGAAAGACCACTAGTGTGCCTCCCTAACAGCTCCCATGTTTGCAGTGATTACCTATCGGTAGGGGCAGCAAAGCAGACATTTCATTGTTGGGTTCGGTAAAACAAAAAATAAAATGAATTTGTTCACAAATACATATGATGTACACATTTGAAGCAATGACTATACCAAGGTATGCGTGTCATTTGTTTTGAACATTGTTTCATTACGTTTGAAACAGTACGGAATAATTTGTTTTGAAATTGTGCTGCACTTTTACTCTGATCTCATGCCTTACTTTATAAACAAAACTTTCATTATATATGAAGGAAAGTTATATTAGAATAATTTAGGCTTTTTATGTAGCGGATATAGCCAGGGATGTCATGGACTCTGCTATAGACCCGAAACTTTGCTTTGATTGCCAAAAACGTCCGCTTTGAATTTACATGGAAAATTACATCCTGAATGCAACAAATTCCGCCTCGGTTTTGAACGGTTCTCGGTATATTTACGAAGCTCTTCAGACGGAAATTGTTGCACTGGCCATGTTTATGTAAACAAGTAAAATGTCTGCAATGAAGCAAATTACATGGAAATTCACACATAAAAGCACGATTTTCTCGCGCAAGTTATCCTTTGAATTGGATTTCAATGTTTCATTCACTCTCTCCTTTTCGCATCTAATAACGATTGTGGCAATTTCCTTTTTATGTTTCTGTCGCCTACTTTAAAGGACAAAAAGTAAATGCAATTCAGCTGTACAGGGGTTTGGCACGTCTGACGTATACGTGTACCGAGCATTTCATTGGCTGCATTTAGGCGCTTGCCATTTCATCGATCTTTTGAATCATGTTCGTTATACAGGGTGATCATAAAGTCCTGCCCTCATCACAAATGTTAATTTTAAAAAAAATTAGTGTTTGAGGTAATTAGTTTAAAAAAAATTATATAAAAGAACGCTTTAAGTATTTTACACCTGTATTTCATGTACTGAATTCACATGAATAGCCAGAATCAAAAAGGACATCTACACAGGAATGCCTTTAAGATGGCAACTGTTATATGATATAACTAAATCGTCAATCGATGTTAAGCTCAATTTCTGAAGAGAGTACGAACTGCGAAGACACATAGGTGATTTTCTACTTAGTGGTGAAAATCTGTTTTTAATTCAGTTTTTTTTTTTAAATTGCGCCTAACGCTGATTTTGTATAAAGATAAACTGTACCAGAAACTTGGTACCTGTACCTTTTTCCACAATGTGATCCTTCTAACATTGACAGTTTTTTTAAAATTATTTTTCTTAAGAAGGGTAAGACGTTATGATCATTCCGTATATATATATATATAACATCAGATATTGACTAAGAAAAATTATTATTGCATAAATTATGAAAGAACCTTGATCATGACATATCTTTTTTGACATGTTGCAGTGAAGGGCGATTTGTACATGAGATAAAATACACACACTTTTTGAGTCAATTTGCATATGCCTATACTTCAATTTCTTCGTTGCATCTTAAGCAGCGCGAGTCTCTGAAGAATTTTTTTTTGATCAGTGAAGTATAACTCGCTGTATATATCTATTGGCCTACCTAATTTAAATTTAGATCGACTTATACAGTTGCGTGTCAATCTGCATTTATATTGAGGAGAGTACACGGAATAGTGGTATAGGTATACTGTCTTTATTGCACCCTCGGATATATAGTGTTAATTAGAATGGCTTGTACTCTTACTTTGCATAATTTCAAGCTGCAATAGACGAACAAGAAACTCTCCTTCCCTTTACTTGTACATTTAGTTATTCATGGAAGCATACTGTACTAGGCGAGATTGCAAAGTTGTCAACAAACACCAGCATTACATCGCACTGTACTGTACATGTATATGGGCCAGACTAGTTGCATATCTTACTTTAATAACAGTTAAAACGTTGCATTATTGTGTCATTACTTAGTTTTAAGAACTCCAATAATTGGATTTTAATTAATTGACTGATTAAATAGAAAATTCAATGGCAACGTCAAAATGTAACTAGCACACAACGTAACGCTTCACTAAACTTCAAAAATCACATGTCCAACTTCATCATTTTTTCCTTTACTACTGTACACTGCAAATTGAAACATCTAATTCATGGAATTAGATGCATTTTAAAACAAGATGGCCATCTACATTTCAGAT
>JAQFYZ010000951.1:0-29956 GCA_034695085.1 Cylindroiulus punctatus
CAATAACATCCCCCCCCCCCCCCCCCCCACACACACACAAAAAAGAGATAAGCCTGATTGATTAATTGGTCCCAGTATGTGGCCATCGCCATCACGTAAGTTCAAAACATTTAGCGTCAACCACCAGCTTAGGCATGATCCGCCAAAATGCTAATATTTTGATCGATGTTTGATATGCAGATGAGGGGCTATTTAATATTCGCTGGCTAATTTCAAGTTCAATCCATGTTGGCTCGTACCTTGATTCTTGAATGTCAAGGAATTTAAGGGCGGATGCTTTCACCGTACTAAGAAAGTTTGTTTTCTCGCACGTAAACCGTGCGTGGGTGTTGTTGCAATTTGACAAAAACGAAAAAAAAAAAGAAATAAGTAGAGCGAATTGGTATGATAGTGGACTACCTGGGGTGCATTGTTCGGGCCCATTGTTCCGAAAAACCACGTCATTTTTCAAAGCTGAATGGGGGTGGGGCATGATGGACAGACAGTGAAAAACGAAATGGGAACCGGTACTGGATAGGACAAAGTGAGCGAGCAGGCGTAGAACGGTAGATGGCCCTCTAGCGGGGTCAAAGGTCAAGTGTTCACCTCGACACGGACGAATAGGGTTGCGTGGCGGAGATGGAAATTATAATAATTAAAACACGAACGACGACCGCGTAATAACGGGCAAAAAGTGAAAGGGTTATTCTGTTGACGTGAAAAGTACAGTAATAGAAAGCCATGACCTCCCTTTAAAATGGAAATCACGTGTCTCAGCCAGCAGCCACGTGGACCTTTAAAACCCGAGTTTTGTTTCAAAAATATCAGGCAGAATTTGAGAAAGGGAGCGTACATAAATTACATCACCACATTTTCTCATTTTCATCCCCCCCTCCCCCCTCCTTGTAACAAACACAGTGTAACCAACAGCGCGCTCTACCCCTACCCCTAGAAATTACGTCTCCATTTTAAAGTTTACCGCCCTTTGCCACTAAAAATTGACAGGTTCATGTTTATACATGTAATTTTCACGAAAGAGAAGGTTAATCCCCTTGACCCCATTCCTCCGGGCGGGCATAAGGCGCCTCAACGCCAACAATTGACATCAGTAATCACTAGAGACTTATTTGCATCTGCATTTCATTGGAACCTGATAATTCTAAAGAAATAAATTACAAGTTACATGTACTGTAGTTGACACAAAATTTTGCTGTTAATGTGCTATACTTTGCCTAATAATCTGAAACTGAATGTTTCCTGATTACAGTAAACACCAAGTACATCCCCCCTTGAAACCACATGTAACCAATGATGAAACCCCTACCCCCCCCTTAGCTGGTGATGTAATTTATGTACGCTCCCAAACTGGCTATAGGGGAGGTTCAATTCGTAACTTTCGTTCATGTAAATTCGTGCCCAGACCAGGTCCAAACACACGAAAACCCTGTTAAACTGACATTGAACCCATCGAAGATAGACGGACATAACGGGGCTGAAGAGGCCCATTAGAAACGGGGAGGAATTTCGGCTGTTTTGTATGCATTAGGCAGCCATTTGCATATAGTGGCCCAAAATAATAGATGGCTTGGAGCGTCCAGTGGCCAGAGCGCCACCCCATACGAGACGCTGGGCTATTGGGCGGCGCTGGAGTCAAAGAAAATGATGGCAAGGCATCCATAACGGGAAACCATTACGAGGAACCACCCTTTGATTTTTTTGCAAATCCAGATTTCACTTAAGATAGAGGCACCAAATTGACTCGCAGTGTCAATAATGCGAGATGAACTGGTCATTTCCATAATGCGGGACATCACTTAGTGTCATAACGGGATGCTGATACCGCTGCAAAAAATGGCGTTTTAAGGGATTTCTCCAGTGAAAAAGCAGCCCTGCATGCAGCGTGCATACCTGGGCCAAAATTATCTAAATGGGGGACGAAAATAGATCAGAATATTAATTATTATAGTGCGTTCGTGACCTAACGGTATACGTCCAGCCCGTCAAAGCCAGCTCGAATGTTAATGGTCCACTACCCCTTTATCTCGGAGAAAGTGCAAAAAAAAAAAAAAACATGACCACTGCACTTTATGAGGTAACTGACTTAAGCAAGCTACCTAGAAAATAACGTTTTCGATTTCAATTAAAATAATACACCCACTAAAACGCAGAAAGTGGGCCGGATGGATCAAATCCGGGTGCCGAAAAAGTGAAAATGTTAATGAGAAACTGAAATCTAGTTGCTTATATCAAGAGCGTGCAATCCTTGTTCTCTACATAAATATTAAGAAATAGCCAGTGCACGTAATTCAAATATCAGTTTTATTGTGTCCGGGTGTTTATACCGAAAATGCTACTCACGGTGCTGTTGGGCATCATTGCCGTTCATTTGATTAGGTTTTCGGGGAATTTAAGGGCAACATATCCTCGATGGAGATGATGAAAAAGTGGTAATGCACTTATCTTAGCCCAAAGCCAAGTTCTTGGATGGGTCAATATGCCATCAGACAAACTTGGAAAAACCAAAAGGGGCTACTTGCCTTTTTTTAAAAGCGATGTGAACAATTAAGTACAAGTTTTCATCAGGGGTCAGTGTTATATGCGAGCACCGCTAATCGCGGATTTTGTATCCCCCCGTGGAGTTAATTTCACTCCAGATAACATAACATGCCATCTTTTCCAAAAAAATAAGGAAAAATAGCTGTAATGCCCTATTTGCGTAATTTGGACGCTGTACTTTTTTAAACTTAGAAATTCGCTTTAAATGTACATTACCCTAGTCTTTGGTGTTTAAGAGAGGCTTAACAAATGACGAAAACGAAAGATTCATGCAACTATTCAGCTAGATAAAAAAAGTTTCCTGCAACAGGCACATGTAATAGAACAGGTGAACATCACAAACATGACGCTGACTAATTGACTGTTTACTAAATGTATTACGGGAGACATTGTTTATAACAGGTATTTTAAGTGAGTGTGTGGATCCTTGAACTTAAAAAGTTTTAAAAAAATCGCATTTAATTCTCTACAGAGGATTGTGCATTCAGTGAGCATGTGGCAAGGCAATACAATATTCGTTCCATTTTAGAATTCGCTTAATTCCGGCACTTTTATTTATGACTATCTTATATAATCGATAATTAATTAAACAGAACCTTTTTAAGATACAGCATGAGCGTGTAAAACTACAATTAACTTAGATATTTAAAAAGATTTGTCCGATATATTAACTGTTAACAGCCAAAGCGCTAATCCCATTTCGAGGAAATTTCCAACGACAAAAAAACTGTCCAGTTAATGTCCTCTTTAAGCAAGACATAAATTTGGATTAATGTCAATTAAGAAATCAGATAAAAAATTAGCCACCAAAGATTGCACGTATAACCACTATGCTTTTCTGTGTTTATAAATAAATCCAGTTTTGTGAGTTTTCAAAATGATGTAATTCAGACAACATTTTTGTTTACACAAAACTACCAATTTGACAAAAATACACAAAAAAGCTGCCTTGGAAACATTTCCAATAACTGCAATTTTCATGGCGTCTAAACAGAATTTGATTTCGTTGTGAAAACAAAGCTTCTTTACCTTTTGTGAAAAATCTTTACTGAAGCAGAAATTCATGTTGTGTGAATTGCTGCATGTCCTTTTTACAGCACAAAATTATCTTTTTGGAATACGAACTAGGAAGTCCATAAAGGTATCTAGTTCATAAACATTAGCGTTGGTGGTAAAAATTAGTGACACTGAAAGCTGACAACCACATATTTGGTCCAAAACCGTAATTCAAGCGAGCAACGTAATGATTCAGTTTCGTTGCAATTTGAGATTTTAAATTTAAATAATAATCATAGTTTTAAGTACTCAGTTAGCATAATGATCTTGTCCTACACGATTAAACTGGTTTCAGGAGATTTTTATAGAGCATGTAGGTATCCTCACTGAAATTCACTTATTGATACAGATTATTTGAAAATTACTAATTCGTGGAAAAACACCGAAACCGCATGTCAACATGTTCAAAAACGCAAATTCGTTTACTTTCCATATCTTCAACTTTTTTTCCCAGTGTGGCACGTGTTTGCCCCACATATCCCAATTAACGATTCTATTATTCTATAGGTCTACTTATTGAATTTGGCAACATCAATATACCTCTGTTTCATTTGGATGATACATGTACATTATATAAAAGTACGGAATTTCTGCTCGCACTAACAGTGAATAACGGAATGGTACGGAGAAGACACACCTATAAGAAGCAGGGATTTTTTTTTGTCGACAACAACATAAAACTTCTAAAATATGAGCGCAGTAAAGCAGCTAGCGGTTTTAAAATTGCGCGTGGATCCATAAATGCACTATGTACAAATAACGTGGCTTTTATTCATGAACCTCTACGCATGCAGGCACGCAAAATTTGATATACAAGGCAGTTTCTGACCACTTTCCGATGCCTTTCACCTACATCGTATTTGTCATTGGATCGTTCCACCCTGGCCGCAAAAACAATGTGAACTATTTTTTTTGCATGAATCTCACCGTGGAAGGGTTGACATTGGCCTCCCGTTAGTTTTTTTTTAACTTTTTGATTCGAAGCATAATGCACATACTATACTGTATCTTTCCCTGCAAATATTAGCTAGGTTCCTGGCGCTGTCAGCGGCTGTCCAGCAAAACAACGAACGTGGAATATTGATGAACTCCTACGAGGTATTATGCAAAACCTACGCAGGTGTTGTTTAAAGCTCTGACCCTTGTCCGGCTAATTAGATCGTGACCAGTCCTTCAGATTCCTCGAAGGATTACATCTGGCTTTTATATCCAGCATCAGTGACAATTTACATGTACACGAAATTCCTTCCCTTCTCCACCCAGCTTAAGCCCTGCAAATTTGCCTCAATTACTTGCTCAAACGAGTTTTGACCTCTAAAATCTGGGACCATGTCCAGCGAGCCCAGGGTTCGTTAAGGGTCAAGAATCTTCTGGTTAACTAACAGCGGTCTTTGGAAGCCTGGACTCGCACAATCTGCATAAACCGTAAAATGTTCGGTGTGGAAGTACATCTTAATTGGCAATGATTTCGGATTGGCGGGGTATCATGAGTTACGAGCGAACAACAATTTGCTCAACTTTCATGACAACTCGAATGCACCACATGTACATCAAGCCCTCCATACACATGTTTACGAGCATTTTTACTACAAAGAGTTACGTATAATTCTTTTTGCAGTCATAAATACCGCCTAACCATTTAGCCTATCTCCACAAACATTTCCATTAGTCCCAGTTTTTGCGAAAAATCTAAAATATGGCTAAAATCACACGGTTTTCAGTTACAGTATTAATATCAGGACGAAAACAGGTCCATTCAGGTCTACTTAAATGCAATCATTCCGTTTATTTTCCATATCAAGACGAGATTATGTGCATTCAGGTATTTTTACACTGTAAAATAATCTATTTGCGCATAATTTCACGCCATTTCATTCCATTTAGCCTAATCGTTCATTACACAATTGGTTGAAGCGCGTTGCTGTTTAATTTCAGATCAAATCTGAATGCTGCAAATGTGCATCCAGATTCCAGCTTGAAACATAGATGTACATGTACATGTGCATGTACACTGCATGCATGACTTGTAGGGTGTACGACATGTCATTGGATTGGATATAAGCTTACTGTACGTGGAAAAGCTTACATGTACTTTCTGGCAAAAACATTTTCTTAAAGTGTACCACTTCGTTATTAAGCAGTTATCGTATTTAATTCGCGTAAACGTACATAGCCACGTGTTCCTAATTGCTATTTGGGCAAGATAGGGACGTACTATCAGATGCTTTCAGTTACACTATCAGATAGAGTTATCAGATAAAGTTTCTCCAATAAGTTAGCCACGCAACAACCTGTAATTAATCGCTGCAATCGTGTTTGATTGAACTAACGGGTCAATTACTCGTCCTAATGCAAGTTGAGGCAGCCGGCCAGACCACCCATGTCCCGAAAGCCCACACCCACGCACGGGTCCCGTCCAGGGGCGCTGACCATACGAAAAAAGAGGCATGCGTTTGAACTTACCTATAGACGCATTCCCCCTAAACTTAATTATAGCCCGAACGGATAATTTATCAGATGTGAATATTATAATGTTGCATTAAAGGAATACGTAATAATTTCGGCTCGGACCCGTCAAAATGGAAAGGCATGGCCCAGAGGCAGGCCAGTTAAATGATACGAGCATTAAAACACATCGGATAAAAAAGGCGAATTCTAATAAGCTTCTCCATCCATTACTTTAAAATGCACGTTTGAGTTGACGAGCAGACAACCTAATTTACCAGATTAGGTCAGGTGGTTTACAGCTCTTAAACGTGGTTAAATGCAGGCACGATGTACCTTGGCAGTGAACTGTCCGAGCACTAAAAGCTGGGGAGGTAAACATTCGAGAAAAGGGGTATCATCATGTGAGAGGTTAACGGATTTGGAACAGCAGGAATGGCCCAACGGGTTCTTGGCCCAGCGATCATAAACCCCTCCTGACCCGACCCGGGCTAGGGTCAAGTTTGCTTTTCGCCTTTTTAAAACTAAAATACTGTAAAGAAGACAACAAAACCATATTTCAAGCTTGCCCTGGCTACAATAAATATGAGTTACTAGATGGGTTTGTCGCGAAATTGCGACGGCCAGAATTTTTTTAGAGGAAATTATGCGAATGAGCGAGCTAATGCATGTAACGAGAATAGTGGAACCGTTATCTTCCGAGAAAATTTTAGGAGCAACGAGTTTCCATTACTGGGAACTCGTGACTCCGTGCAACGGGTTATCGTCCAGCTTGAAACTTAATTCTGGCGCAACTGGATCAGCATATGAACATCCCAAGCTGGTCAGAATACGAAAATTTTTTTAAAAAAAAGCTGAAAGATGGGCCTCAATTGAATTTGAGAATGTTTAGATTTGCACGAAAAGCATTTGGTTGAAGCATTTAGGCTGAATTGAAGGCAAAATACATTTAACAAGACAATCCTTTTGTCAAACTTTTGTATGCTTGTACAAAATACATGTACATGTACGTGTAAGACGCCCAAGCGGATGAGGCGGAGGGGAGATGTCGATTTGTCCAATTACAATGTAGGTCGATAATGGATATGACTACATGTACATGTATATCATACATGTCTATCATATACGAGCGTATATACAGTGTACATGTACATTGTATTTCAGTCAGTTTATTTGCTACATGTAATTCAGCCGTGTAAGCGGTATAGTGATAATATACATGTAAGATGGCACAAGACCACAGCATGATATGCTCAATCATACTTGCAGTGTACAGTACAGTGTATATGGCAAATTGCGAGATAAATGGGGTCCTAAACAACCCTTTCGAATCGTTTTTATGCGAATAAATGCATGACCAATATTAAAAAGAAAGGAATTCCCGTTTTTCCTTAAACAGCAGAGGTGCCATCGCAAATTAAATTCACAGCCGGTGCAGACCTCCCATCAAGGCCCGCGTTACGAATTGAGAACGACCCGTGTTAAACCCGTTTAATTCTGAAATAAAAAATCGGTATGGGAGTGGTAGAAATGTTGAATGGTTGGATAATGCAGCCGTGCAAAAACGGTGCATGGCCAAGAACGGCTGCGGTCTTTAATTGATTCGCACGCTGGCGTTCATTTGCATAATTACATATTTTAATTTTGGCCATTCCATTAAAAGTAGCTTAAAAACAGCTTAATCCCATTTCCCATTCAAGGTCAAACCGTTGCATGCAGCCGCACGCATCACACGATCATGCATGCAGACGAAATAAAATTATGGCGTATTTTCATGCGTGCATGATAAACCCTTAATGATTACACCTTGGATGATCCAGTGCAAAGATAATAGAATTCATTAGCTCCGTTGTATAGATCGTAAAAAGCCCAAAACGATCACGATCCCATGCATCCCCCTCTTCAGGCTCTCCAGTTATCAGGATCGCCATCCGAAAAAGTTCAGGTTTTTAATCAGAAACATGAAATTACGCAAATGGTCGTGCCTCTTGCCCAGATGGGTCTGACCAATGGGATTACGCGGTGGACGTGTAAGGACAATTCAAATTGATGGCCCTTGTTCCATGCCCTGTTTAATTCGTGATAACTCTTATTCCTTAAATATTGCTCAACCTGGCATTTACAGCGGTTAAACGAACTTTGGCGACATCAAAGGTCAAAGCGGGCTAACGGGAATGCGTAGCCCCGAGTTAAAATCACTCATGCAAATAAAAGCCTTTGTTTCAACCCCTTCTTCACCCATTTTACATCAACGGTCTTAACAATCCCCGCCGCCCATTCCCGCCCAATTAACCTCGACGAAATCCATCGTCTACTACTCCTATCCAACTGGGAAGAAGACAGACCACGACCTGATTCCACGAAAAACGAGAAAACCCATTGAAAAACCTAAATCATTTAAATGATCCTGTATTTTTTATGAAATGGAACCAGTAGTGATACAATGTATCAGAAGCTCAGCTTTTTTTGTTTTGCATGATGCCTGCAGAATTGCAAATATACATGTACGTACTGTACATAACTTACAATGGTTACAATTTTATATTTGATGCTATCTTTCCCTTATTTATGTTATCAAAACAGTATGTAGAATTACACAGTAGTGTGTAATGTAATGAGACTATTTCATAACATGAAGAATCTTAGATAATTTTTCAGAAGAAGTGAATGTACATGTACATGTACATGTATATTCTTTACAGCATGTAGGAAACATGTACATGTACATGTAAGTACTGAATGCCGATAGAGGGCAGAGTTAAACTGACAAGTGTATAAGCCATAAAACCACACGCGGCATCTGGTTTGCGCTCTCTGTCTTCAAGGTTTTCAAAAGTAAAACCTTTGAATTCCTTTCATTTATCGTAAAACTTGGACGTGCAAAAACCTTAGAAGTGAAAGTTGTATGTTAATGTCCTTTACGATAATTACCTGAGATGCTGATGTACAGTAGGACCCGCCCTCGCCCTATGCGTCCTTACTCGTGAACAGAAACATTGCTGACTCACCATCGGACCACGATGATTCAAACCACGTCTTGGTTGGCAATAATCACATTCTGAGATTTCTTGTTTTACTCGGCGCAACAGGTGTTGCCTTACAACTTGAATTTCACGTGGACCGAATTGTTCTCGATTAAAAATTCCGGACATTATTGTTGTTCATTTCATCGACGCCTGCAATAGCGTTGATGAATGCTGTACATGCACGTCTATATAGAATGTTAAATATTCTCAAAGATCGAGCCACAACTTATCAAAAGTTGAAAAATGTTTATATCGCTACGTGTACCGCTTAATGCTTTAAACAGACCGCTGCCCATTAAAGCCGATCTTTATCGAAAACATAAAAGAATAACATTTTTAGTGCCACAAAATTAAAATCACGGAGTTCCTCCCAACATGTTTTCAAACTTTTTTCGTCCACTCTTCGTCTGCGGTCAAATACACGTACTCGCTTATAAACAGCACTCCGTCATATGTAATTATGACGGAAGAAGATATTAAATTAATAGTGGGTTTTCAGCTAAATAATGAGTGCATGCGCTCAAATTATACCGTATACAGAATCCAACCCGAATGCTTGCCTCCATTGTAATGCCATCAAAATCAATAATCCCTTAGATTTTTTAAAAAAGCAGTGCCCTTAAGACATTAGTTAATCCAAAGGTATAAACAGGAGCTTCCACCTTCATATTAAAACCCACTAAGATGCATGCATGTAGGCCATAACGAACATAAATCTTGGCTTTATAGCCTCGAATACATCTTTACATGCATAGGATAACAACGAGGGAGGTACAGAATGGGCAATTGGTGCAATTTTTATATGTAGCATTAATTTCTTATGCACCTCACTCGTGGGACATCGCCAAAGATGGATGATCCCTCGTAGTACATTTATGGATGCAGAAACAACGAAACTAACTATACATTGTACAATAAAATCCAAATTAAAAATACCGGGCTACTGGCCTATAAATAAACATGAAAGTGAATGAATTTGTTGCGGACTCGAGACAGCCACGAGGCGTCGTGTTAGGTACGTGATATAATCACTTCGTAATACCAAGAAATTGGATCAAAACGTGCTACTTTTTAAACTGCTAGATTATACGGTTTTTTCCCCCTTCAAATCGTTTACATTTTAATCCATTTTAAAGATAACGCCGTTTAAAATTTAATAAAATGTCAACAAACGAAACTTGCCGACTTGAAACGTTCCCATTTCAAAATTATCTACATGTATACCTGACAGGTGTTGCTTTGAAACGAACGCAACTTAATTCGTTGAAACTTCATGAAAAGTTCGTGCACGCGTACAATTATGACTAATTTAGTCAAGTTTTCAACACTCTAATTTTCTCTCATCGCGATCAATTATAATAAGAAGAAAGGAGTAACAACTAAGCTCTCATGATGCTACTGTAGACATTGTTTAGGGAGTATAATATGCTCGGTATACCTGTCATTTTAACATTGTGTACAACTGTACATGTATATAAAGGGTGAGTGAGATGTACAGGTACTTGGACGTCTCATCATTATCTTTAATATGAAATATGCTATTGTTGCCTTCATACATAAATAGGAATTTAATTTTAGAAGCGTATAAGTAACTGCAATGCATTGCTAAGTTTGTTTTAACGTAAGTGTTGTGCAAACAACCCCCTCATTCCTTTTTCCATTGGAAATAAACCATTATTATTATTATTATTAAGTTGAGACAGAAAATAACCACTGCATAAGCTTGTTCATACAGTTGTCATATTCACATTTTCATAAGTTTTCAAAACAAAAAATGACATCTTCAACATAATGATCGAGCGTCACTATGATATTAAACCCTGAACAATTCATTTTTAGCAAAAAAGTCGGAAATTGCCACTCCAATTCGGGTAAAACTGAATTGCTTAGTAGTACATAAAAATGTAGAATCCTAAAATGCCACTGTCACATGCTGGGATTTTATTGCCTTCCCACCTATAGTAGGTGACTGGGAGAAATATGACTGGGTCAGTGGTTTCTTTCCAGCCTCCCAACCATCTTGCTTCACGAAGGGAAAGGTAATTAGGAAAAACAATTTTAATTTTATTTATTTAACAAACAAAAAAAGAAGAAAATAAAAAACATTTATGTCACCCTTCTAACGAGTTGTCCTATATAGGCAACTGGTCGCACTATGGCCCATATTTCTTCATTACTTTGGAGTGATGATATAACTTTTGGCTGTCTACGCGTCTGGTCGGAGCACTACCGTGCACATCTAAATCAGTTTGTCATCTAATCGTCATAAATATTCATTTCCTTTTCGAAATACACTGACCTTATATCGTAGCCTATTACAGAATCAGCGCAGCGTTGGCAATTAAAAGGGTGTAACAATGTCACTGCTGTAGCCTAGCTGTTGGCAATGTTTTGGGGCTAACAGCAGCCACACACTGTCGATGGCTAGCAAAGATATCGACAATGATTCAACTGCAGTTCTTGGACGTGATGCTTGACCACTCTCCATTGACATTTCCATTGAGCGATATAGCCATCATCTACTGGTAACACTTTTGACGCATATGCCCACAGAAATTGCTGAAGGTCACCCCAAAACACGTGCATTTACAGGTGTCTTACAACGTGCTTTGAAAGCAATAGGAAAAACTGAAATAAATACGCTTTGAGGCGATATTTGGCTTTGTGGCTAGAAATTGAGATGCTGGTGTCAGCATGCAGTCAAAATTCGGAGGCTTTAGGGTATAGATTTTATAGTATTTTACGCTTCATAATTCATGAACGTTTCCAACGTAATATTCCTATAAAAATCAGTCCACGCTTTCGTGATTATCAGCATATATTTGTAGCCGATACAGTTAATTACCTTAGGTAATGACGTCATCTGCATGAGAAGGCATCCATGCACAAATGACAGCAGTAGCACCTTATAAAATTAATATCCCTGCTCTAAAATGTTCAGGTTACTGGAATTATTTGTGTGAATTACATGACTAAATAAAATATTCCAATGTGAACAATAGAACACGGCCTCACAAAATGGAAGGGGCCTCGTTAATTGTTTGGACATCATGAATTTACATGTAAATCCTCCAATCATAACTTCCGTCTTTCAGAGCTGATAATGTTTTGAACCGTATCACAAATAACTTGAATGAATGCACTATAGAGTGACTATATAGCGTAAAGTTATATGACAGATTTTCATTAATGAATCACGACACGATGTCGGGACCGACGGGATATACATGTATACGGAACAACAAATCATAATCTAAAGGGCATTGTTTAAATTGTTTTTGAGCAAAGGATATCCGTAAAGAAATGTGTAATAATCAGCACCCGTTGGTTCAGCACCCGTCTTATTTACACTGACACAGTCAAGCATGTACACAAATGCACCAACTTAGTATGACTGAATTTTAGTAAATGAGTTTTTATGACTGAATTTTAGTAAATGAGTTTTTATGACTGAATGTTTACTAATGTACGTATCATTACTTAGGCTTCTATAGAATACAGTGTATATGCTAATGTCATGACACTTAATTCCTTAATTAACACTATCATAAATGACAATAACATTTATGACATTCATGTATACCGAATGTGCCACGAAACGGATATGCAGGTGCATGTATTTCGAAATAATTATGTTAATATTCCCTTCCTCTCTTCAGGGGCTAAAACGGATGTAACATACAGTGTATATCGCTTAGGTTTTTGGTTCTCAAATGACTCACGGATCTCACGGTTGATGATATCAGCATATGTGGCATTATAGGATGTTCACTGATTCAAGAATCATTCGCAGCAATTGATTAGTCAGAACATAGCCTGATAATGTCAAACATCAATTGGTGGTTGACGTCATGTCGATTTGCGATCAAAATTTACAATGTAAAGTTGGCGAAATCTTTCACAGAAGATGTCATAAATGCACGATTGGAATCGATAAATACTAACTTCGGTTTCGGGGCAAAAACAAGTGCTGCGAGACATTTATAATTGACATTTACTGTGCACCTTATAAATGAAGGCTTTCGTGTCACGAAAACGAGTTAACATGCAGGAAATCGAGATAGTTAATTAAGAACAGAATTCTCTGGTTACGATAATGTGGAATTGGATAACGACGACAATAAAAGAAACGGGATAAATGCTCGGAGACCTGAATTTGTATAATCGAAAATCAATTCCTTCCCACGGCTAAATGGTCAACTGCATGTGGACGATGTGGTTGATCCAAACCGAACCGATCACTGCCGGTTATCAAAATCTAGGAAAAACCAGAACCGAGAAAATCGATATTGGAACGTCTGCAGTTGGAATTATGACATTCGCCCCGAAAGATTCCCTATAAATTTTATGCAGCTCAATATTCTAGCATAGCATCTTTCTCAATTCCAAAGTGGTCAAGCATTGAAGACGCCAGCATCCAGCAACCAAACCGACGCCAACCAGTTGCCATCTGATTGCGCGGACTAGGAATTCGAAACGCCTGTTAAAAAAGCGCCCTGATGCAATTCGGATAAAATATTACGCTCTTCCATATCAGGGCGTCCGAGTTTGTAGGGCTCGCTGTACCAATGACACTACCTGGTACGCCGCATAAACCAACGACCTACAAGAGCGTAAACTAGTCGTGGAAATGGAAACCCTTTCGAAATTTATACACGATGGAGAAGTAGATTAAACGCAACTTTGGTTACCCGAAAAGGGTGAACAGCCTCCGTTTTCATTTCCCTCGAATTATGCGATCCTCATATCATAAAGCATGCAAGACCCTAGCTGATTTATTGAGCCGGGGTTATCTTAGATTTTAAACATTGAAAATGGACGCGCAAATTTGGCAAAAATTCCAGCATGCGTCGTGTGGTATAGGTGCTCAAATTGGTACCAAAAGCCCACGCATTTCACGAATTCCAGCTAAGCGGAATCCAAATGGGGCGGATATTAACAGGACCATCCCAATGTTTTGTCCATTTGGAACATTGGGTATGAAATTCCTGAAGTGCAGATACCGGCCAGCAACATGATGTTTTTGACGCATGGTCAAGGGTGGCGGATTCAATCTCTAATTCTGTAAATTTGCTCCACGTGATGCCCTCGCCATGTGCTTTATCGGGAAAGGAAGCATGATGCATGAAATGGAGTTCAATGACGTCCCTCATGAATAATGTGTATATACTGTATACATGTATTTCCATTTCATTTCATCTCATAGCCTCCCTTTCGTTGTCATCCTAATTAACAACTAATGAAAACATTGATGTCAGCACGCTTAATTCAACAACATTAATAATGCTGTATTGTGTTTTTTTGAAGAAAAAAATAAAAAAACTGGTGGTTTGTGAGTAATTGCAAATTGCTATACTCTATTATTCCAATGGCCTGCATGCATAATTTTCATTTCAAATTTAAATACACCTCGTATACAGCCATACCTACAGTATGCGATTCTTGTACCTAGTAACACAGTTCTACACTAAACCTCCATAGCAAACGTCATTCTTTCAAAACATTTCTAATTACCATGCATGATTTATTGTTATTTCCACAAAGCATAAAGGGTGACTTTAAATGCAGAGAACAAGTTCTATGATAGATAGGCAGATCCTGTGTGGTTATAAGAAATGCTAATTCCTCATCAGTCTACGTTCTTGGTGCAGTGTCAATATACCGTAGGCAGTAGCTTACAGTAGCCAGTTCCCCTATCTCTTCCAATCATTTATCATTCCTAATACGCCAATTATGATTGTACGTTTGAGCAACCCATCAAAAGTTGGCTTTTTTGTATTAAAATACTGAAAACATTTCAGTTGACGAAACCATTCATCACATGCCAGCGTGACGAGACCACCGCCAACGTATTGTTTTGAAATAATCAAAGGCATTTCTACGAAACCTGTCAAAACCCATGACTTTTCTTTAGTCAAATTGTGGACATATACTTCAGAATGCGTTGGGTATATGACCTTACGATTTTTCAATTATAAACGACCTATTGTGATAAAAGTTTTTACATTTGTGTGCTGTAACCTGATAGACGATGATATACAGCTTAAGGAGTTTTTGATTGCCATTAAACGATGTAATATCTGTTAACCTACTAAAGAAATCATGTGTAAAATCAGACTGGATGACATTTTGAGGCATTTTTGGAAAACTTTTTGTCGTCCTTACGCTGATTAACGAGATAAAAAGGATCTGTTTCAATGACAATGGCCGCCACCATTAGTGTTGCTTTCGGAGCATTCATCAATGACCGATTGGAGCAAATTAAAAAAATATCCAGCAACTCAAATTACCGTTGAAATGTTTTTTTTCAAGACTGATCTCGTTGCAATTCTGTTATGCCCATAAATGGCTTTGTATCCACGTGTGTATAATAGGCTGTCGCACGACACAAAGTGCCATTTATTAAGAAACTTACAACTACAACAAATCGACAGGACATAATTCTAAATGTGATGATTTCAATTTCTACCAAGATCCAACAACTATACGTGTAATTCTAAACAGTGATGGAATTCAAAAACTATCAAATTTTTTTATCTAAAGAAATAGTGTTTTATGTCCACACCCTGATGAAATACCCTATCATTAATCGATTCACATAGTATTTGCACCCTCGAGTGATAATGTTAAAAAGGTTTAGCTGCATGAGATATTTTAAAACAGGTAAGGACGACTAACTCCATTTTCAACAATATAATTTTCATAAAAAAGTGCACAAAAAAAACACCAAAAAAAAAATAATAATAAGGAAAAAACCTCATTCTTATGTGTTGGCCCTACTAGACAACGCCAAATCTCTTGGAAATATACTGCCCCATGGGGTATAGGTGAACTAAAACCAACTCGGGACCAGTCCTTGTACAGTGCATAAACTCACATGGTCTAAATAGGGATACCCCATTGATCATAAATTATTTGACAGCCCTTCGTTGGGTACAATTACGGAACACAATTTCGTCCCTTCCTAGAAAAGTTTTATGTAAATGTGGTAATTCAGGCAATCTGCTTGCCCCTTTCACCCTCTGGTACTTTTATTAGTATTACCGGTATAAAAATCAATCCGAATGGCAATTTCGAGATAATGTTGGAGCATTGACCACGAGGAAAGAAATGTCAAAACTTGTGGAAGGAAAACATTGAATGTGGACGAATGAAGCAGGCAATAACCAGACTCCTTCGCACCTATAGGATTAAATATGGTGGTTTTGATTGCCACTGGAATGTATTTAACTGGTTTAGTTTGAATGAAAAAAACGAAAATGCCATGTTTTTCATGGTTAGTAAATCCCGTCAATATATGGACATGTGCAAATTCATGCATTCATTAACTAGCTGAGTCAATAACTTGTTATAGACTGTACGCTAACTGATTTTGTTCAAATTGTAACAATTGTGATCGAGCATTGGTAACACTTCGTATGCCAGAAAATGTGTACTAATTAGGTATGACACACTGTTTATTTTAGGTCGACATTTTTCTGTAATGCTATGCGTGTTCATGTTTTGGAGAAATGATAACAAACAGCATTTACTGTGATCCAGTTTTCTTGCGTGTAAGGCTTTGTCTTATCTATTAGTTAAAGATTCTGAGCGTTGACATATGTAAATCCTTGTATTTGCTTCTTTTTGACTGGTTTATGTTAATAAATTTAAAAACAAAAAAATGCATTTTCAAAAATCTTTTTCTTTAAACTTGTCCTACCACAAATGCTGTATAACAAACAAATCAGTAGAAAAATAACATTTACCTCAGCTACTGATGCATGGACATACATGCATTGTGGATTAACCTGTCTTATTTCTAGTGGATTAATTATAGTATTTAAAAATGAATGGACTTTATGACAACCCCGTATATTTGTTGTAAACAGTACAACTTGTTACCTAACGTCAGATATAACTTGTGACTATCGTCCAGCATAGTATAGATAGATTTTCTTTTAATTTTGGAACCTGCTGTATAATCTTGCTAGTGTACATGTACATGTATATAATTCTCTTTTTGTTATATAGTGTGGACGTGCTTTTAGAGACTTACTCGTGAAGTGCAGCACCGAATAATTACTTGGTATCGTGTCTCGAGGTGTAGACCAACTTCATAATTTTGCTTCGATACCTATTCTGCACCCACAATGCTGAAAAATTGCGGGCATATCTTCTTCGCAAAGGCCAATAAAATCGTCATAAAAAGTTGAGCGCATAAATCACAAGAACGATTTCGTTCTTTGAATTAACATTTCATTTTCTAGGTATAGAGGTATAGCTTCGCCGTGAGTCTGCAAACAGATTATGGTTAAACCTCAGACATGATAACGGTAAAGAGGGGAGAGTGACTTACATTATGCGAAATCATAAATCGTTCACCCACCCGATGATTCGTGTATATCGATGCCTGATAAGTGAAGTCACTCCGGGCAAAAAGCTCAGTTTCGCCGAATTCCAATAAAACAAAGTAGAAGACCGCTTTTCACGTTACAAATACTAAACATAATTCACGATGAATCACGTTCATTTGGCGAAAATACCCTATAGCGAGATGTCACGTTCAAACAACTCCCCAAAAAACAAGAGCACTAGTTTGCATAATAAGAGTACAAAAGTGATGCCAGGCTATAGGGTAACACTAACCTAAAGGTGAAATAGAAATTACAGCCGTGACCTCACGAATGAATCATAAAAAAGTCGCTCTTGAATTTGGCCAATACTGGGCCCACCCTTACTTTGCCATCTGGGGTCGACACATCCACTTACCATAATTATGAGCGTAATTATTACTTTCTTGACATCGGGCTGGCATCTGAATTAAATTTAGAAATTCAAGAACGAATCATTTTAAGAATCATTTCTTACGAAAAAAAAATGCCCTGTACGTGAAGTGCTGCAGAATGCGAAAATTTAATAAACAGTTTTTTTGTTGGTTGGGCAAAATTCTGCGGTATTACATTAAGTTTCTTCTTAAATGCAGGGTTGGCCGCTGAGGTGAGAAATACAGACCTCAGGGCTTCGAAACGGTTAAATGTGTAGTGTTGCTGAAATATTTTTTTTGATGAACTGTTGCAAAAGATGTTACGTTCATAGAACCTTCAAGGTAGGTAAATTGTAAGTGCTCAACGTACGTTTCTGATACAGACGACCGTTTAGCAATTAGTATTGCGTTTAAGGGTGTTGGTTATTTTACTGGAAAATTGTGCCAAACATTGCGAAAAATGCAATTTAAAAATGCAGTGCACGGTGAATAGTTTTTGTGAAATTAAAGCACCATAATTCATGTAACGTACAGTACAACAGTTGTTTAGTTTTCACTTAGTGAGTCAGAACTACATTCCATGCATTTTCGAGGAAATTACAGTATTGTTCCGTGCATAAACGACGTCTAAGGTTGGAGGGGTAGGGATAATTCACAAGAAATAGACGATGATAATAAAATAATAATAAAGTTGTAACGAGCCAATTCCAGAAGGATTGTTGCTATATTTATGGTAATAAACAACAAATTAATATGGTAAGTATATAAGGCGTTTCTATAAATGTGTTCAACGCCTGTATTTACTGGAATAGGCGTCCAAGATGGGGAGGGAGGTGGGTAGCCCAAATCGGATAAAACTGGATTATATTTGGGCTTTTTGATAGACGTCGTTTGTGCAAAGCCCTTATTTCAGTTTTCGCAAAGGCTGCAATGTCGCCTGTGTTCATAACATAGCATTCATAGCATGGCATTATTTAGATGAAAAAGTCATTCGGAGGACACATCTATATGTACACCTTGCACATTTTGAGTTCGGCTCACCCTTTGTGATTAACAGTACCATAATCTGTAATCGTTCTGATTCGTGTTAATAGAACGTCTTGAGGGGTCAAAAAGCCGTATTTCATGAACGTCAATACATTAATCAAATGAGCCTGCATATACATGCGCATGCTATCCCTCGCAAAACAATTTCTTATATCAAAAGATTGAATACAGATAAAATCACAGCAATTAATAACATTCCATTATCTGCGAATTCGTTTAACTCATTTGTAAGAAGGGCGATCGATCAAAGGTGCATGCATTTCTTGGAATGATTACCTATGCTTTCTAAAATGCTTATCTTTGCCATGCAACAAAGCTCGAAAAATAAATTCCCAGGCACGAACCCCACTATTCCCTATTACCTGAGCTGTTCTGACCTACAGGAACCGATACGTTCCTTTTTTTCATCAAAGCAAGTTGACCATAATGACCGTCCCTGCAAATGCAGTTGTAAAACTGCATTAAACTTTCAGTCGCATTCTATATAGTTCTACATGGACACTATGTCTACAAATAATCCAATAAATAACGAAGGGTGCATTTTGGCAATAACAAATAATGGGATATTTGAACCTGAGACGACAGTTACTTTTCCAAACGAGTCCAAGGCCCGGGACATGCACGGTTAGAGCCACGCATTCTCCACAAATAGTTATTTTAAGTGGATCACTTATGAATACTGAAACCGGTATATAATTTCGTAGATAAGACGTATAGCGTCAATTTTTTTAACGTCATAGAAGATACCGAATGATTGGACGCTCGGTGACAAACAAAGACATAAATGCACGTGTGTGGGATGAAATATGTAAGACCGATTGATAACTTTCTGAAAATAATCAAGGGACGAATCAGCAACATCGAGCCCAATTTAGACCTTTCCCGCACGTAGACCTAGTTACCTGTTTGACATGCAAAACGCATAGTCCAATTTACCAAAGAGATATTATAAATTAAAATGCTTCAACCATAAATATGTCAACAATTATTTATGCTCGTTGTGTGGCATTTCAAATTTTCACCGAACCAAACTCATGTCCACCAGCCCAAGTTATCTCGCCCTCATCTTTCATCCATATAGTTTTAACTAACCTGAGAACTACCATTCGAAGATAATTATAAATTATTAATTTTTGCCAGCCAAAGAGTTCTACTGTTCAGTGACTTTCGTCGATTTTTATACCCATCAGATTACGTTAATCCAAAAATCGAAAACAAGAGCATTATACTCTTAGCAGTGTCCGATAAAGATGTTATGCGAGTAAAATTCCATCGAAGCTATAAATGCCACTTGTCGCAATTTGAAGGTAATTTTAATAAACAATGATGAGTGAGAACAACAACGTTGACATTTACTGCCATATGCTAATGGGCAAAGCTCGCATATCCGAACCCGATGACGTCACCAGGTTCGACTTTACCTTGGCCAGGAGGACATTACACTTAATTCATATTTTTTGTTTGTACGTGGGCCGCCGATCTTAGATCTAATCTGAACACTGTTATTCTTAAAAATGTCAATGCGATTATCCCGTTCGTAGCATTGAAATTTGTCGTCGTGACTCATCTATACGCTTTTAAAATTCGTGGCCAGCTTTCCCATAACAATACCACAGCCTCGGGCTCAATCCTATGCTGGCACTTACAATGCTTATTTGATAAACAAGTAAATTCGACTCGAAGTCTCCACCCATTTGAAGAATTTTCAAAAATCGTGCTGGACACCAAAGAGGATGGACTTCATCGAGATACGACGCGCCACCTACTCCCATCGCCATGCAACTTAAAACGCGGGTTAGTCAAAGGGTTAGTCACATTATAGTGATAGAACAACAGCAAGATAATCTCAGGATTATCAGTAATACTCGCTATGTCATCATACATCACATCAGTAACACTGAAAATAACAAACACCGATGTTTGTCATTTAGCGTTCTGGCTCTGAATATTAATGTAAAGTGAAAGGATAAAGCACATGTATTACGCTGAGCAACAAGAAGATATAAATCAAGGGAGGAGGTATAATCCAGAGATTGACAAATACATTTATGGAAAATAATTCTGCTTCAAATGTGATGATTTGCAGTGATGATGAAGTTTTGTTATAATGATGCAGTGGAACTGATATGGGTCGAGTGGAGTTGTTTACATGCAGCTAGTGCTCTTAGATGTGGTATTACATGTACATGTACTATAGGGCCTATAGCAGTACATATGTATATAGGCTACGGTAATTATACAGCGTGTGTCAGCAATCTGAATTTCTTCCCCCTCCCCTAAAAAAAATTGCTACAAAAACGAAAATATAGACAAAGTGATAACGTCGTCAACATGGGGTTAGAGCAATACGTCCAATTTAAAAGTTGTTGAGTAGGACAAAATTTTCCAGAAGTGATTCACTTAGTACATTACTAGGAAACATTTCTGCGAATTTATTTCGAATTTCAGGCCGGAGGGCTTGGTGCACGACTTCGCAGCATTGCAGTGAAACCAAAGTCAAACGGGATTAACATTAATTTTGGCTTGTTGTAAGTAATTAATCCAACCCAGTTAGTGATATGACAATTCAAAACTTTGATATCAATGGTATACAGTATACTATACACTATTCTGATAAATACTTCAGGGTGGTTGGGTGGCTTGTGAGCTGTGCAGCAGTGCATCAAGAACTACTTAAGAACTACTGCTCTAACTTGACTAGGTTATGAGATATTTCCAGTGACCCTGATGGAACAGTTCAAGGTCAAGTCAGGTGAGCCCATGGATACCCTCCCCATTTCCTGCTACACTACCTTTATCAGTTGGGAAACATTTCGCTTTTGAGGAAATTTTAAGGGGGTACGTAGGGACTTGTACATTGTCAACTTTGACCATCTTAATTGGTGTTCTCTAATCAATCAAGTACTTATTTGAGTTACTAATAATGCTGTTGTTCACAGATGTCCTCATAATTATACAATCATAATGATTAGCGTCGCACAGTTTTTATTATCTTCCAACCATGATTGCGAAACGCTAAACGAAGATTAATAAAAGAAATAATTGAAACGTTGGGCAATTTGGAGTAATTAAAAAGTGTGTGACCCGGTCATCATCCACCCTGTCCTATATCTCCACCCGTGTTTGAACTTTTGTCTCCAAATGCTGCAGGTGACGCGAAATGAGGTGGGCAGAAAACAAGGACAATTTCTAGTATTTACCATAAATTATTGGCAAATACCCTTTGCATGGATTTGCTCAAACACTATATATACGTGTATTTATTTGCGGATACGGATTTTATCTAACCTTCATTCGCATCTCCGCATGTGGTCCTCTCGTTTGGCAAAAAAACTTAAATGTCAGATTTGCCACCCCTTAAAACAATCCGACTTGTATCTTCATTTACATTCGTATGTAATTCATTAGGTCACTAACTTGCAATTCACGCCGGAAACCCGGCTCGAGCTCATCCCAAAGACGATCCACCCAAGTTTTTCTACTTGTACTTTCGTGAAGCCTTCAAAATGCAAATAAATCAGAATTGAAATTTAAGGACGTTTTACGCCTATTTCCTGGAAAACTTTGACATTTCACTACCATTGGCATCACATCATCAATTCGCCCAGCCTGTATGATTTATATCAACGTCATATTAAATGAATACATACAAGTATCCATACCCACACGAATTTATGCATTTTGAATAATTTTAGAATTCTTTGAATACGGAGTTACAATGAATCGAAAATACCACAAGCCTACGTTTATACGCGACCTTTAACCTTTAACCAAGTTACTGTCAACATGACAGCATATGATTTGTCTTAAGTTTGTCACCTGGTGCATTCATGGTGACATGTTACAAGCACGTTTGCACTGTTTGTATGCCATTTGCAATTACTTGGTTCAAGGTGCCTTGGATGGATCACAAACAACTTCCTGGAACCGTTTCACATTCCATTCTCTTCAGCTATCACGATCTGGGGCAGAAATTTGATTTCTTATTCCGCATTCATGTTTGTCATCTCACTAAATTAAGGTTCGCCATCGGGTCTGCAAACTTCAAAAAAATGATCGACCCCATTATTTTTTTAAATGAAGTTACGTTCATAATAGAGGACAAACTAAATACACTGTATTTCCAATTATAATAGCAAATTGTGAACCACAACATTCAACATTTGTTAATCACTGAATCTGCAGTGCAGCAAGTTTGGCTGAATAAAATTACGAATCAAACGCTTGTGTTGGTTCATTTTGGCCTCCAATTACATACTGTTTATGATATTATGTTTACATTGACTTATTCCACGAACATATATAGGTTTGCCTCTGTTTGATCCCACAGGTCAGTACCGTGTTAAAGTCAATTGCAGTAGAATCGCCATTACAAAACCTCCCTTAGGGAGCTTTCCCATTTGATGCATATCTAATCTGCAACTTGTCGGAACCGACGTCCATAAATTCTAACATTTAACGCAGGTACAAATATGTTGTTTAGGGTAGACACATTAAACAGTCGTAAAATTGACTATCAAACACTTCGGGATAATAAAAGCGTCTACCCCAGCCTTTGATGCTGGCTGTGGCAAACTTTGGAAATCTGAATAAAACTCTCGAATGTCCATGTAAAAAGAATCTACGTGTATTTGATGTCGGCTTGTGTTTAAATGCAAGGAAAAGAAATAATGTTTGGGGGATCAGCCTATATGCTGTATATATTATCTATCAACAAATTTAAACTGATGGAAGGAAGCACGCCATACACAAGATCGAAATTATATAATTTAACAGCAATCCCCAATAACACACAAAGTACATGTATATGTATGTTTCTCTATAACTGTATAATGTATACAGGATAAAATAGACGCAGAATTGGTTTCAAGAGCAATTCTTTTAAAAATGCTCATGTGAGGGAAATAACACGCTATAACATTTGAAAATGTTATCTCATCGCTTAATTTACAGGGAAAGAAAATAAAATAAGAGAAAATTCTCCCGAAAGCTTCGGTACACAATTTCAATGATTCGACGAAACAAGATGAGTGCAACCTGTTCAAATATAGGACGCTGCAAATTTTTAAAATTAACCTTGAACATAGCCAAGGGCGAGTCTATATAGGTTTTGTGCCCTGAATGACATAACATATCACGTAATCTGGCATTACAAATGTTTTATTTATACGGGCGTTGTTTCGGCATGGGCGAATAAAAAATTCTTTGTTCCTTCGCAAAGCTCAATCACGAAGCAATTAATGCACTTTATGGCACCACATTCTATCGTACATTGCTTGACATTTAAAAGCGTATTTTTTTAGAAAACTACATACATAATTCAATGTATTCAATTCGTCCATTCAGTCTGAGCAGGCGGCCACTAGCAAACTAATCAATCATCAACTAAGTAATCTCGTTTATACTGTCCAGCAGTCACTGTCCCCTGTATAACTTCTCGATTCCCTTATGAAATATTACTTTCGTGCCTCCAATAAGCGTTCCATGCAAACGCGCAGTTTCGTAATGACAGTTGACACCTTTAATTGTATAACACGTTTTTTGAAAAATGCGCCTCTATCAAAGTAAATCGACAATGCAATTTTTCCCAATCTTGAAAACAATTGAACCATATCAAAAAGATGCGCAGGGTGGACCTGCATACATGTATATCAATATCCAGGATAGAACTTTTTGTTCCGCCATCTTGTTTGCAAGTTTCGAATTTAAATGACCACGTACCCGATCATCCCTCACGGAGAACAGAATCTGCTCACTATTTTCAATTTTCACTTACAGACCTCGGTTCGATCCCGTGTCCGGGTTTGTGACCCGACAGATTTCGTTGCAAGGTGGCAGGTGAATGGCCAGAGCGAGCATCCTCAATGAACTCAAATAGTTGGGAAATGGTGGCAAAACGGATAAAATTGGCTTACATGTTTCACTTTGGTCGAATCCATACTGGTCAGAGGCTCGATCAGAAAAGGCAATAAAATCCAATGCCATCGTACGATGAAGTACACGAAGGTAGGCAGCAAATGGTATGTTGAAAATGCGCGCAAACACATCCCATTCCCCCGCACTAGCACGGAGGGCCCTTCTTCTTCCCCCACACTACACCGACTGGTTCCTCTGGCGAAGTCGTCATCAGAACCCCCCTCCGACCCATAAGCCCCTCTCCAGGCCAGGACGTGATAATGCATATTATTACACCCCACTCCTGTCCAATCAGAAGGCGAGCGCCCATCAAAAAGTGCGCAATTTATTACCCCATTACCCCCTTTCGTTCGATTGCCATGTTAATGCTTTATTCATGAGGGTTTTCTTTAATTTGTTCACCTCGAATGTGTCTACCCCTATTTTAAGACGTTTTAGGAACTGGTTCCTGTTGGGAAGTGCTCGCAGGTACCCGCGCGGGGAAAACCAAGCCGCACTTTGTGTACGTGAATAGGGAAAATAGGAAATGATCGGAAAAAAGTTTCAGGAAATTACATTTGGTGTTCATTGAAGAAATCGTGACTTCAAAATAATGACACCGGAGTTGTGCCGTGACAACGACTTATTATTAGGTAGCCGATTGACAGAAAGTTGACCTTTGAAACAGTAGCTACTGTAGGTAATAGCACCATGACACCATAAAGGAGACGCTCAAATATTATAAGTACATGTACTTTCATGAATGTCAGTCCTCCACTAATAATTATGTTTACATTTGTCATCATTTCCAGATCCCCCAGATGTCCTCATTGCAAAAATTAGATCAGAAATGCTGCATTTTATAACCCAAAAAATAATAATGAAGTGATTTGAAGTGACCGATATGAGTTGCTGGATCAAAATGAACAGTTTTAACCCAAAAGTCAATGATATTTCATAATCATGGCCATCCCCCCCTCCCTCAACTTCCGTCATCATTTGGCTGACCCCCTCCTAAGGAGATGACATATTTGAAATTCAATAAACTGTCCAATTGTAGGACTATGTTGTATAACTGCAACATTTTTCTTCCCCTGCATATATGTATATGCACACTGAATCACAGAAAAGATAAAATCCAAAATATTTTGAAAAACAGATTCGAAAAATTTATATCAATGTAGATTTTCTATTTTTCTTAGGATTAGGAAAACATGTAGCGTGTGAATATGAATGAACATACAGTAAGGCATTCAGTTTTAGGCGCTAAAATCTGGGCCCAACAGACACTTTTAAAATCCGACAAAAAAAATTCGTGTAGGCCTATGTCAGACATTCCAGAAAAGGTTATCAAATTAAAAAGCTCTTGGGTCGGTCAGCAGTTGCTGTCGTTGGTCGCAGATAAAACATGCTCGTTATACAGTAAGTGGTTAGTTATTATTCCAGTCACGAATGCACCCCCTTTCTCTAATCTTAATAATTGAAAAGGTAAAACTAAATATAGCCGCAATTAAAAACAAGATTCAAAGCTCGTATTTCCTTACCGAATTCATACAATGCAAAGTTAGAATGATGGATATTTTTGTTGCACAAAAATACATTTTCAAAAGAAACCCTAATCGAAGTTTGTTTTTCAAAAACTGGTCGACATACAGCAATGATGACATTGGTAAAACATTGCATTGAAATGAGAAGATTCTATGGGCAATGTTTGTTTTTCAAAAACTGGGGATGCAACTTTCAAACTTGAGTCTGTGCGGCCATGCTTTACCATTTTGAGTAAACATTCGGTAATAAATAACGCTATGGTCTGGTACGCGTGACAGCACATTACTTCAAATCTAAGTTCGAATCACGTTTGCATAAGTAGCTTCTTATTACGTGCTCAACTAAAGCGATGATAATGAATAGGTTTCATGGGCACTTCCTCGTAGGAGAGCAATTATTTCGGGGTGGAACGTGTATTACGACGCATTTTAGTCATGTTTCACAAATTGGGCAATTTACCTTCGTAATCGCCCCTTTTATAG
The DNA here is from genome assembly GCA_034695085.1 of Cylindroiulus punctatus. Classification (NCBI taxonomy): domain Eukaryota; kingdom Metazoa; phylum Arthropoda; class Diplopoda; order Julida; family Julidae; genus Cylindroiulus; species Cylindroiulus punctatus. Next base: position 26,781 of record JAQFYZ010000951.1, read on the forward strand.
GCATCGGTCTAAAAGTTCCTCTAATTTCCAAAGCTGTCTGAGCATCTTGCGGAAATGAAGCTCCCCCTCACACCTCAGTCTGTTTTCCGCAACCAAACATAAATATGCTCAATTAAAACATTTTATTTATAACTTTTAAACTTCTTTTAAGATGCCCTCCTAACAATGGGGAAGTTGATGATACTTGCAATAAAATAACCGTTTTTACACATAGGACAAACACAAAAATGACATTGAATGAATATGATATTTATAAATATTAACATTATGATACAAATTATACACTGCACAGCTAAAACTGTACAAAATCCTAAGTTGGCTTAGGCCTGGCCACGAAGCACGAGTTATTAAATGCACTAAACGCAGTTCTATCTACACTGAGTCGCTGATCGCGCGCGGTTATTCTGCAACAGCTGGCAGGTTGGCAATTTAAGAGTATGGGATCCTGCAATTTGTTTTTCTTTCAAAGTTGCTAAAATCGATTGCCACCTCATCGTTCTCTAAAATATTGGCATAACAACAGGCATGGCGTTTTGGAAAAAAAAGAAGAGTCAAGCTATCAATTAATGCATTGGACTGAAAGCCAGCAGTCTGGAGATAGCAAATACAAGGCTCGTCCATACATCCTGCTGATTTGTAAATCACAGGAGCTAACAAATGTGTTATTTCGTCGAAATAAAAAACATTAACTTAACAATGATGTTGGTGACCACCCAGATGGATTCAAAACCAGCTGATTTAGTGGGGATATGGACTTCACCTCCTATCTCGTGGCATATTGTTGCCGTCAATAGAATATTGACTTGAGTAAAATAGCGATGGAAGAATCTCCACCGCTAATGGTCCCTGAAATGCATCAGGTGTATTGTAGTACCCCAGTAAGACCTTCATTTTATACAGCCCATTGTCTGGCCAATCTCTGGTAAGCAATGTCAGAGGAATTTGATGGCAGGGCAAAAGTTTCAACTGATTGCCAATTAGAAAGCAACCTATTATGCATCAACTGCAATTTGAAATTTGTGATTTTTCTAACAGACATTCCAGCTATTTAGATGCATAAATTTAAATTAAAAATTACTGAAGACCTGTTAGAGCCAAATAATTTGGTTACTTTCCAAAGAAAACATGCCCTAGCCAATAAGTAACCAGTAATTAAATGAATGCCAATAAAAAATGCTTGCATGATAAAAATCACAGGTGACATATCAAAATTAAATGCACTGCATATTCTAATTAATTATGAACTGCCATGGGCAGTATTATTTTTCACAAATCACTGAGTAGCTGTGTATTTCATCGCATAACCCTATAACTTGTTCTCATGAGAATGGAGTGAAACTCTTAGAATGGCGTCTCAAAATAAAGTTCTATAATGACGATATCATAATTTTAAAGGCAGTCAATGCATAAAATATGGCTAAAAAGTACATAAATACTCTTGCACGGACCAGCTAAAAATTCTCAAATTCTTGAGGCCAAGACATTAAAACAGTCAAAACGTTAACAATTGACCAGCAATTCACCTTTTCAACCTTAATTGGCAAATAGCACTAATGACAACTTGTTTGCTGCACATCATGGAGGTTATCACGGAGCGTGTTTAAAGAGTTTTAAATGCTAAAGTGGTTGCCCACACTACGTTGCTTCTAAATGGTTTCCTGGGTGTAACAATATTGCTGGTCTATTGGTATGTTTGTACTTCCACCAGCAAGAACATAAGTCATAGAACTTGGACAGAACCTTGACAATCTTTTAACATGGAATCGCTTAAAATGAACTTATTGTTACATGAAATTCGTAGTAAATCAACAAATGGACAATAAGTGCTTAGTCACAATATCATCTTAGAATTATAACCAGGTTTTTAATGATGACAAACAGCGTATTTGGTTTGCTCCACCTTGCCTTCAGGTTTTTTTTTCTAAGATAAAACTGTGACAATCTGAGTGGGAAACAACTCACCTTCACAAGCGCTCACCGAATATTACGAGACGCTGTAAAAATATGCTTCTTTAACACCGGACATACGAGGAATGCGCGACAGAATGTGGATTGCAGCGCCCAAGTGGTCTTCCCTGGGGGTCGTCACAGACCTACATATGCGCTTCCTATAGGAAGTTAACACACTGTTGCTTCTAGCGGTTGGGTTGCTGAGCTAGCTGTGCTCTATAGGCTAAGAAGCCTCATTAATGCAACTAGAATTCGGGAACCTCGCAAGGGAACGAACTAGATGACACTGGCAGGCAGTTTATCGAACACTTCTGGATTTTTACGACTAATACTTCCCTTGCGCCGCGGCAAAGTTCCACTCGGCGGAGCCACCATTTCAGGGCACCCATTCTGCACTAACAGTTCTTGAACTTCTTGAGAACCGGAGATCCGTGCGTGTGTTAGGGCAGTTTTGTTCTCATGGTCCACAGCTTTCACATTGGCGTTGTTCTAAAGGAACAAAAGAGGAATTAGTACCATATAATGTATAATTAGGATGATCACACACGCATCAAAATAGCACATATGATCTAAGGCGTGCATGCCGGTCGACAATTTCCCATACAATTACAACCATAGTGTAACGTGTGAATTTTATCTGGAAAATGTGCCCTGCCAATGACATTCCAAGAAAATTATGTGTATTATTATTTAATTATTTTAGGCATAACCTCACACATCTTCTTAATGTTAAAAGTATTCAAGGTGCTTTATCACTAATTTATTTCACTTACCCAAAGCAGTAATTGAGTGGCGGCCACATTCCCCTTAGCAGCGGCCAAGTGCAGTGGCGTTCTAAAATCACGTGGACCAACCCTCGTATTTACAAGTTCTGGATTGGAGTGGGCCAAGAGTAAGGCCAGTGACCTGATGTCACACTTGAGAATAGAGTCGATAAGTTGCTGAAATGGTTAAAACGTTTATACAACATCAGAATTCTATACAGTTCAGCATAAATATCATCTAGACAGATGGTAACAAAGAAGTCGTTCCTTTAAATAAATGGCTAATTAACTGGCATCGCTTTAAAATAACAGCTTGGTGGCAACTACATGCATAATGAGCAGACCTACACTTGGCATAAACTATGAGATATGTTCAACGTGGGTTCTTACCTGTTCAAATGGAACAGTTTTGGCCAGCGGTAACAGGAATTCTTTAAGTTCGTACTTTGCACGAATCCACCT